>WOGO01008153.1:0-10779 GCA_015342085.1 Leptinotarsa defecta
GATAACTGTTATAATAATGTATGTAAATCTAAGTATATTGTTATATCGTGTTAGGAATTACACGTTAAAAGGTAAGACCTCGTTAGTCCTTCAAAGGGTTGTGAAAATTTTCTGGTCTCTTCCTAGATTCGACAGGCTGTACTGTAAAATTTGTATGCACCTGCAACCATATTTTTGTGACATAGGCACCTCACTATATTCAGTAATTTATAAACGTTACTCGATTCAACTGGATTGAGTTGAAACACAATCAATCATTAAAATTCGAAATATCATATTATTTTGTAATTTTGATAAAAAAACTTTAAAAAACCATCCACTAGCCGACATTTCGAAAATTCATAATCCTTCTTCAGTTACCTTGTATCCTAATATCAAAAATTGGACCATATATGGAAAACTTTTTCATTATCAGTTCAAGGAGAAAAATTATTCTCTATCAGGATTAGCCTAGAATAAAACCATCCGTTATTTGATTCATTTACAAGGTTTGCCAAACAAATACGAACCTTGCTAGAGTAAAATACTTACCTCTTTGAGAATATCGAAAATGTTAACTGAAATATGCAATAGCAATAATTTATAATTATTTTATTTCTCGTAACTTATCTTTAAATATAACTTTTATTATTGTACTTGTGAAATTGTTAGGAAACGTTAAAAAAAAGGGGTTATCATGTTTTTGGTCATCGCAAATATAAATATTCATTATTCAATTAACAGATTTAAAATCAATTTACACACTACAAATATTGGTAAAAACTACAAAACTTGATATTTAGTGTTGATTATTGTAATATCAATTTTCAATGTTGTCAAAATGAAGATATACTTACCTATTTCACTCTTGAGGAAAGTTTATATCGTTTGACAAATTTCGTATATGACTGAAATAATTTGATAACAGATAGTGGTATTTTCGCTTTTAGTTTTTGAACAAAGTGTAATGACAAATAACTTTTTCTTTCGCAAATGAACAATAAAACAGTTTTCCACCTGGTTCCAACATTCTGAGGCATTTGCTGTATATGACACGGATGTTCCATAAAAATGAGATATAAGTACTTGTAGATTTCTATCAGCAAAAAGGTTTTCAAAATATCTGATCATTTTCAGAAACTCTCACAATTAAATTAAAAGAATAAATAGAACGATTTATGAATAAAATTCATTTGAAACCACCATAGATTTTGCCAACTTTCCATTTGACTCCTTGAAAGGAAACACTTCATTTATTATCTGGCTGAAAATTTTACTATCACTATACGTTGGTATCATAAGTATATTTACCTACTGATAAGGAAAAATCCGATAACAAAAACGCAAACGTAATAAATAGATGATTGAATTTTTTTGTATCTATAACGAATCATTTTCAAAAACCAGTTTGTGGAAACTTCACAAACAATATATTTTTTCATTGCTCACATTTTCAGCGAGCCCTTCACGAACCCCTAAGATACGACACTGTTCTCCAACCCTCGACATTTACTGTGACAAAACTGTCCAGTTTAATAAAGATAATCTGTGAAACAGATACGATAATCTTAAGAAATAGTCATACCCAACATTCTCCGCCAACATTATCACTCAAGTCATTACAGACACCTAAATTATGCATAGCAATGTTGGTAATGGAATGCAGAATGTGTCAACGTTATAACTCATCCACCATTTGGCTCACGGTGTAGCAAAATACCCGTGAAAACCTTCGAGAACCAATAATAACGGTACCAGAACGAGCTCAACATCCACTTTATCCGTGCAAATAAAAAATAAACAAACGGTACGAAAAGGTGCCCTCGCAGGAGTAAGAGCCACCTCTGAAATCGATATAAAAGGCCATCAAACCGATGCGTTACTCAGTTTTCAGGCATATTTTTACGATTAACCGAAACATACGTGTCCCGGGCAGCCCTGAAAACACGTTCGAATCTCAAAAAGACCCACCTCTTCTCTCCTCATCACTTCCACCTGGAGTCTCTTGTTGAATTCCTCGCACTCGTCCTTGTAACGTTCCATTTCCTCCTTGGTCTGCCTCATCTTCTTCTTGAGCACGTCCAAGAGGGAGCCTTGCTGGATGTTGGTGGTCATTTTGTTGAGGAAAAGTCAAACACACTCTCACGAAAAAACAAATCGCAAACCACTCACGACAAGCGCCTGAGTCAACTGGGCGAGTCACCGGCAAGATGGCTGACGCGCAGCCGCAGCAGACACCTGCTGGACGACGATTTTGACATGGGCATGGCAGTTGCTGCAGCGTTGCCGGAGGCAAAGAAATTTCATTAGATTTGAAGAAGTTGATAATAACTTTACGGAATGAAGGTTTTCTTTTCATATCATGAAAAACACAAAGAGATTGAAGCTAGAAAGTAGTAGTTGAAGTATACATGCCAAAAATTAGATTATTTAGCTATTTATTTGTTTGTGTGTAATCGATGAAGTGTTTTCCGTGGCGCTACAGCGAAAAAGTTGATATTTGTCAGTAATGATAGACTTTGACATAGCAAATAACAATCATGCATCCAAAGATCAATTTTGTAACATAAATAGCATTGCATGAAATAAACCGAACCTAATACACAGAGAATTTGTATCGTCTGTACCGCAATATAAAAGCGAATGATGAAATTTGCAGTTTGCAAGCATAAATGAATGAGAAACTGAATGAAAGGTCGGGTTTTTGATGATTTTTGGCGTTCTAATTGGAGTTCTAGAGGATTTCTAAAATATCTGGCAACACTGCAATCGCCATCCCATTCAGATATTCGAATTCGCGTGGTAAATGAATTGGAAATTGTCGATGGATAAAAATGGGAATAGTAAGTGTTCGAAATATACAATGCGAGCAAGGAAACGCTTTGTTTAATTAGCTCCCGTTATGGGTCAAAACACAGGGGACAAGGCCCAACGAATGCCGGATCATAGGCGTGTGTAGGGAAAGGGATCAAGGTAGTTGCCCCTTAATCAGCGGTATTGTTATACCTGCGATCAGAGATTGTCGAGAGAAATTATGTTATTTAATTTTATTCCTGAATATATTCTTGCGATTGATATGCACACACAGGGTATTTATACAATATAACATTAGCTACTAGCTACAGATTTTTCGTAAAGACAGGTAAATGAAAGTATGAAATACAACTTTCTGGGAGGTAAGGAAATTGAAACTTTAAAAATTCATTTTTCTAATGATAGATCGAATTGATTTTAATAATTCGCTTCTGCTTGTATGACATATGTTATAAATGTTGCTGCTGAATATTGCTCGAACTTATGGAGCCATATAATTTTTTTGTTTTCAAAAAATATTTAAATTAATTATCTGAGATCATCAAGGTGTTTGGTTTAAGAGCAGCCATAATGTTCCTGCTCCATACATTATTTTTTGACAGAGTCTAATTAAACCCATCCTAAAACTGATGAAGGAGATGGTAAATGTCAACAAAATTTCGGGTCCTTAACACGTCCCATTATATTTAAACGTGAAAGAATTTTTACTGATTTGTAACAAATAGATTTTCAATAATTTCTTGATGTTCTGCTCGACTTCAGTGTACATTTGGTAAACTAGAGTATAACCGTTTCCTCTGGAAATTGAAAACAATAAATAATCAAGACTGGTGTTCTGAATAGTTGATAATCAGGAGAATCACTATCTCTTTATTCATAGGTTAATGCAGAATATAATGTACCAAAGGTGGTTCAAAAATATGATAGATGTTCAAATGAAAGTGACCTCAATGTGAAAACTTTATCCGAGTTTTATCTTTGACCCCTCGATAAGGAATTAGACAAAAGGGTATTTATTTCTGTCAGTTATTTTTCAAGCATTCGCCCTTGCAGAATGTCTCGACCGTTTTGGCTAAATTTGTCAATAAATTCAATAGATAATTCCTTTATATAAAATATGCTCAACACAGAATTGAATTATTGAAATTTATTTCTAATCAACATGTACTCAAACAATTACAAATTGAATTATTTAACTTTTCAATATTCATGTATTTATGAGATTCCTTTTTTCAATTTTGATATTTTTAAATATGGGGTGATATCTGTTTTGATAATCAAGAACAATAAACATTATAATGAGCTTGAAAAAATTTATGAAAATTTATTAAAGTAGGTATTTCATCCCACTTTCCAGAAAAATCAAACTGAAATTACATTTGAGTAAACTAAATATCAGAATGCCCTACAAATGGCTATGAAAGTGTAAAAAAAATCCGAAAAAACATAATTGAATAAAAAAAATATTATGGAGCATATGTCGTTATTTCTTTTACTATACATCTATGTACATACACAAACAATCTAAAATATTTATATGAATCTATAGGAGTTTTGACGTATGTAACACTCGAATTAATTCAATCTTTTGTTTGTACTGTTTGTACTGTGACCATATCAGTTATACCCTATTACTCATAGGAGACTTGATTTATTCAAGTAATGTTCCAAACAAAAATATGTTTTATTTAAACTATCAAAATTATCAGTTTACTAGTATGTCAAACCATTTCTGCTATCTCGGAAATTCAATTGTTTTTAAATCGTTTTCAAATGACGAGAAGTTTTTATTTATTGTAGAATTTTTAGTCTCTATAAAAACACTTTTGTATGGTCGACTTCAATCTACAAAATATCCATGTTGTCATTTTTCCTTGAAAATACATTGTAAAATGTTCAAAATAGGCGCATGTATTCCTATCTTTATATAGATGAATCAGATGTTATAATCTCTTTGAGCTTTTTTTGCCAAAAGATATAATGTTGAATTTTAATTATAGAATATCATTATAGAAAGTTCACATAAAAAAATTTGAATGTTCCTTAACCATGAACCAAATGAAAACTTCAATAGTTGAACAAGTGGATGAATTTTCAAACTTTGAGTGCTTAATTCTGACACTAAAAAAGTGCGGAAACCATATGTTCCAATGATAACCTCTGAAAATACTCAAAATTATCAATGTGTATAAACTAGAAGTTCAGTGTACCAAAAAGTTATAATTTATAGATGTAAAACCTCCGCCAGAATAGGGTATCAAAATAAATGAATTTGAAGCAGTGTAATAAAAACGCCATCTGCGAATAAGTAGCAAAAACATTCTATAGCGACATTACCACATACAAATCCCCGACATCATGTGATGTGGCAACCATGCATAACGTCTAACAGCTGTTATTTGACAGTTTTCACCCTCGAGGCTGGGGTCCTAGATGTTTACAAAAAGCGCATGTCTGTGAAGGTTTGTCTATTTGAATTCTAAAAATACCCCAAAAGTTGCGCTCCCGATAGATCACAGTTGTTCAAAACCGACTAGTCATCGCTTATCTGACATTCGAAAAATAAATAATACAAGGACCTACCCTCTTGAGCTGCGTATTCATAATATTCTGGAGCTCGTTTCTGATCAAGGTGAACCTCATCAGTGTGTCCGAGCTGAATATGGAGCTAAAAGCCAGACCTGGATAATCAGCACACCGCCTGTTGCGACGTTTCTCCCTCTCGGCTACCACTTCAGTCATTTCAGACGTACAGCGGAGCTTCGATAATTCTTCCATTTCAGGATCCAGGACGGATTCCTCCTGTTCCTGATCACTGAGGCTGGACCCTTCGGCTTCGGGTCGGTGGACGAGGGACATGTCTTGCTCAGGCTCTTCTACTTTGGCCACTTTTTGTTTCTTAGGTTTGCGTGTTTTGTTGCTACGGTCGTCTTTGACATTTTTTGCGGAACTGTCGCTATTATTTTCGTCTATCTGTTTACTATTACTACTACTAGGGATTACGTCGTCATCACAATTGGTTAAATCTATCACTTCAATATCACAATTGTTGACTTTTTGGGTTATCGGTTTGTTCCCAGCTGCGGCACTGCTTTCTTTTGCTACGTTTTCGTTTGTTATTGTTGACTTCTGCACTGTCACTGCGATATTTCTACCAAACTCGCTCTGTTTCATCAGCAACCCTTCTTCGAGGGCCATTCTCCTTCTGTTACCTTCATTCCTGGGGTGATGTTGGTGTCCCCTTTTTTTCGCACTCCCCGCCGCCCTCTGTGTTGACATTTTGATAGGGTGACACTTCAACGCGTGCGGCTCTCATCCGCCATCTTGAACTCACTGGCGCTGCGCGCGACGGCTGTCTACCGAACTAAGTCACCTGTGGCGTCATCCGCTGGCCACGTGAACTGCACGAACACGCGGTAGCGTTGAAACGTCGTATTAAAAAACAATTCACTAATGACCGATAGCGAGCCTGCTTGATCGTGAACGCAAATACACTTCGATATTGGGAAATACACGCACTAGACGCGTTAACGCGGTCTGCAGCGTTGCCAGATGCGAAGTTATTACTTAGGATTTGAAGAATTTGATTACAACTCATGAAAATAATAATTTTTTGTTCATATCATGAGAAATCTACAGGACAATTGAAGTTACCGAGGACCAGTCACTGATAATATTTGTTGAAGCATTCCTTCGAATTTGGCCTATCAGTCAGTAGATTTTTTATATATTACATATATAATAATTTCGGCCAAATAGTCTTTGAAAACCAATTGAACCAATTATATCAAATCAAATCGTATTCGGCTCTAATATGAATGTTCTGCAAGATAACTTCTAGGTGAAAGTCACCAAAGTGAGGTTAACGGTCTCAAATGTCATTTCAAAACCTTTCTGTCAAATACTGAAATCGCATTGGAGCCATCTAGCCTATTTCTGAATAGTTTACCTTAGGTGAAAGTTACTGAATATGATTTTAATAAAAGAACGCAAAAGATTTGTGGTAAAATCTTCTAAAGAAATTACAAAATTTGATCTGGCAACAGCGCGTCTGGCAAGCGCTCAAGAATGCTCGCAATCCCTGCGGCGTATGCAACCAACGTTGCAAAGTGAAATTGGTGAAATTTTTGCAGATTCTTGACGAATTCGGTGATGATGAATTGTTGACCCACATTTTTTAAGTGTTACGCGAAAAGAGCGAGAAGTAATGATACAGTGAGATTGCGTCACAGGCGCAGACGACGAGGGATCGGACCATATTTGGCGAGCGATCGAGTTCTTGGTGTATTTTTAGAACCCTCGGAAACGCGTGGCATAGTATTTAGCCGCTAATGTGCGAAGGATAGTTTATACAATGGAACTAGTTTGTATATGAGTCTACACGATAAAAAGAAAAGAAATTACGTAGCTGGAGTTGATACCAATTTGTATTTCTAGGCGTCATTTTATACCCTCTTCTTCTTACTTGTTGGTGATATTCATTTTATATGTTGGTAATATATAATAAAGAAATATATTTTCTTAGCCCAGTGCAATCATGAAATTTGGTAAATCAAGGATACAGTCCAGAATCAGTGAAGAAATTGACCAAATCTTTCGTCATCTATAGCATCGAGCAGAGAATAAAAACAAATAGACTACATTAGTGAGGTTAGGAGGGAAATTTCAATTGCAATACATCGCGGGATCCAAGTATTTACTCTCCCATTCACTTTCGAGCATACTTTTGATGTTTCACGAAAATTTCTTATGATTCTCATTGTTGGATTTGTTTTTTCCCTTCAGATAAGGTTGGCATTGAAGTAAATCCATTGTTGCCAGAGATTTTTGAAGTTGTAGTGAGACAAGTGAAATGGGACTTTTCTGATCATTCAAATAAATAACAAAATTGTATACTTTTGTCGTAATTGGTGAAAAGTGGGTGTACTTTTTTTTTTAACGTAAGTAATAACTTCAAATTTGTGCAGGGAGAAATTGATGGGAAATTTGAAATGGTATAATTAATATATACGAAACAAAACGTTAAACAGTTTTGTCTCTGGTTGTAGTCAGAGATAGAGGCAAGTGAATTGATCAAGAAGTCAGCATAGTTTATCACGAAAGTTTAACTTTTTCAGTCAATTGGATCGTAAACCTAGTAGCCTTTCAAAGATGATCTATAAAAATGGGCCTTGAATATTGTTTATTAAGTGGGTACTTTTAATATATTTAATTTTTGGGAAAGAAAGTTCTTCGCTTCGTGAGGTTTTGACTTAAGACACTTGCCAAGTATATATGAATATATCGAACACTCCTTTGAATTGAATTATTTTTCATGAAGGATAAGGAATAAAAAAGCAACTACTTACATTTTGAAGAGCTTTTTCCTTTTCTTCCAATTTTCCGTTTACTTGTGTGAGTTGTTCCTGGGTTTGGTCGAGATCATTTTCAATAGCCTGGATCTTCTTCTGTAGAGAGCGTGCTTCTTCTTCAGCCTGCAAAAAAGTTGATACGCTTGTAACGAAGACGATACTTTCAAATAGCAGTTAGACATCTTTAGATTAGGGAAGTCGCAGGGCTGAAATACAAGCCCCTTGGAATCGCCCTTATCATCTTTGGAAGTGTTCAAGAACCCTCCAAAAGGGGCACCAGCCCCAGACAGCCAAGTTGTGTTGAAAACATAAGTCAAAAACTTTGCGAAGTTGGTAGTCAATACCTTTTCCCTATCCCGGAACTTTTTTCTGTACTAGAGATTGATTGAAAAATCTGTTCAGATGATACCATAACCAAAGAGTGTTGACTTCATGATTCAGTATCAGTCACCGCTATTTATATCTGCCACAAATGTTTATGGTACTTTGGTAGATCATGAATGATGATGAATGGGTTGGCCATCGCAGAAACAATCTTGAGTGAGAAGTGGCCATCTATGAAACAATATATACTGCAATATATCACTGGAATAATGTGCCAGAATAGATGAAGGCGAAAAAGATGATTACCTTGTCACCAAATAAAACCAAAAAGCTTCTAAGGCTGCATGAGATTGATAGGAAACTTCTTACAGAACCTATGAGGAGACTAAAGTCACTTTGCGAAAAGGCAAGCTCTGGTCCAACAAAACTCAAATTATTGAAGGGGAAACTCTGATGGCATAAGGAACTGGCCCAAAGAAAACTGACCAAAGGTCTCAGCATCAGTATTATATACGAGTTACATTGATCTTACAAGATCCTTAATAACTATCCTTCCTGTTGCAGTCTACATCGATAATCTAGAATATTTAAAGTGCCTTGTGACTTCGAAAGATGAAACCTTCGCGTTCACTTATTTCGCAGAAATCTCTTGAAGATTCCTGGGGGCTTTTGTTGAAGGGGGTAAACATGTATATACGAGACGAGTTCTTGTTTACCTTTTCAGCGCGGAGGTTGGCATCTTTGGCGAGTTGTTCATTGTGTGCTGCGCGGTCCAAAGCATTGTCCTTTTCAAGCTTCATCGCTTGCATCTTCTTCTTGATCGCGTCCATGGCGGCTGATTAGTTGTTTCGCGGATTGAAACTGTAACAAGAAATAGTTATTGAAGTGATGGTTACAATTTGGTTCCAACAAGATGGATGTTGATGTTAGTTAATGCCTAAATCTACCAATATATCTATTGTAGGGAGTTTTGTAATGTTAATTAACTTCTATCTAGCTCCGTGTCTTCGGACATGATGGTTTACACCAGAGTGAACTAAGTTGAGGAATCGTTAGTGAGGACATATATCTGCTATTACTGAATGATTATTATTATTGTAATTGTTATTGATGAATTTTATGGCAGATGATATAACCAAGGATATTTCAACATCAACTAAAGCAAACATCATTTTACCAGTATAGTAGGGAGCAGATCGATTAGAGTCGACCACTTAACAGTAATATTCAGATGATGACAAATGAGACTGACGGTGAGATTGAAGATAATAGTACATAACATGGATCAAAAACCCGCAGGCCTTGACAGGGTATCAAGGCCTGCTTATTTCCTGGAAGCGGCTATGACTAGAAAGAGAATACTTGCAAATCTGGAATTTAACGGAAACAACTTGGAAGCTATTGACGTCACTGATTTCCTTATTCACAGATATTATCGTGGCAATTCTTCAGAAATATATCATCGACGATTGTCGTTGGTATACCCAACAAAGATGTTTGGACTTTGACGCTATTACTGACTGACCTGAATTCGAAATGACTAAACCGTCATAGCACAATATCGGACGTGAGAGAATGACCTTGATTATATTTTCAGAACCAATGATGAATTATGAGTTATTTTACTCAAAGTTGAATTTGAATAATGAGTAATATTAAAAATCAAGCTAGTACATGCTATAGAATCTTGAATACCTTCTTGTCACCATTATTTTTTCGGGATTTTATTGTTTTGAATAGGACTGTACAAGAAATAGCAAATTCCTTTTAAAAATGATTCTTTTAAGGTCGAATCGGAGAAATACATTAAAAATATGTAAAAATATGTCAAATTTCAAGTTAGAAACTTGCAGCCGGTTTTTCCGGCTGTCCACTGTTTTGATTGTTCTTATAATTACTTACTATCAGTAATAACGAGTGTGATAACAACGCAGACTTTTTCCTGTGTAGTGATTCCAATAGCGATGGTGAACAATACGAAAAACAGATAGAAGTGAATAAGATTCAGATGCATTTGAATATTGAAACAGATAGATTATGTTTCAATGTACTTATATAAAAATCTACATCTCAAGTTTGGTTTCGAGGGAAACAAACTATAACAAGCAACACCAGATTTGACCGAAATTCCTTCCTCAACTGTACGTAAAATAGTCAAAAACAAACCTTAGGAACGCAAGACGCGATGTGATAAAGGATTACCAAAACCTTTAGATGTTCATCTAATAAAATCATCGAAAAATGCGACTGTTACAAAAGCAATGAGATTCCTACAATTGAAATCATAAGGAAAAAATTGAATACTTCGGGT
>WOGO01008154.1:0-10778 GCA_015342085.1 Leptinotarsa defecta
ATATTATTCATTTAAAAAATTGAATTTCTCCTTCGGCCGCGAAAGCCTTAACCATTTTCAGTATATCAGATATTCAGGAAATGAACATAGTTCCAACGTTAAGGTTGGTTTTGATATATATTAATGATTGAACTTTTGTGTCTGAGAGAAATTTTAGGCATAAACGTTCTACTTCAGTCGATTATTTATTTGGAGAATATATATTTCTGAAACCTAAATTTTTCCGGAAGTATTAAACCATTAGTTTTCCATTGTTGAAATTGTAACCAAACTCTTCGTCATGATTTGAAAAGAATGTACCCCTAGAGAGTTTGCTCGGGTCACTGCTTTTCAAATATTTCATCAATGACATAATTGGTTGATTTGAGGGACACTATTTATCTCTTTTTGCAGATGATACAGTAGTAGCATCTTCATCTGAAAATTTCATTTATTTGAGTGGTGCCGCATACGCTTCTGTCCATAAAATGAAAAGTATTGCTTCTCGAATGGATTGGTTCTGAAAGAAAATGAAACCGATTCGATGGTTTTCTCAACTCGTGAATTGGATAACAGTTTCTAAGTAAAGTTGAATAACGAATCTATAGAGCTGAAGCATTCAATTTGATTCCTAGGAGTTTTCATAGATATCCGGCTTCCTTGGTTTGACGGTGTTCCTTTTGTAACACGGTTACACGGTTACTTTTGCAACACATTGTTTTGTTCTATGACAGCTCTGATCTGAAATTAATATCGACTCTTTGTGTTTGTACTACTAAGTTGTTTTCTTCTGAGCAATATTGTTCATTATCTTTGTTACAACCATGAATGGTGAAATGAAGTTATTTTTATACATCATACATGGGGTTTTCAAAAATTATATTCAATTCAATATACATGCCAAAAAATGTAGTGAGAGACTCAATAGAGTTAATGCAATGTTTTTCTAGTTGATGCAACACGTCAGACTTCCATTGGTAAACAGGGATTTCCTTATGACGAGGGTAGACAATGAAAAACTTATTATAGAGAATAATGAATGTAAAGAACTCCTTCTTGAGGCAATGAGGTATCACTTAGCACCTGAAAGAAGATGTGTCTTATCTACAACGCGCACAATGGAAAGAAAGCCCAACGGTGCTGACCCTTATCTTTTTGCTATAGGTATGTTTTCTTTTGAAATCCAACTATAATTCACGAAAAATCTATTAATAACTATTCTGATGTATTTCTATTGGACTCATTAATTTTATATCTTCAGGTGGTGGATCTCTCTTTGCTATTCATTCCGAATGTGAAGTTTACAATCCAAAATCAGATTCTTGGTCAGCAATAGCTCCCATGCAGTGGAGAAGGTCTAGATCTGGAGTAACAGGACTAAGAAGGCTCCTATATGTTGTTGGAGGGTACGTATATACTTCTGTGTTTATTGTTTTGAAATTATTTCTCAAGGTACGATGGAGCGTCTGACCTGGCGACAGCGGAATACTATAACCCTCTTAATAACTCTTGGTATTCTATCACGCCCATGGGTACGAAGAGGTCTTGTTTGGGTGAGTGTTTCATCACGTAGAAGAAAGCTTTTGGTTTTATTTTTCAATTAGTGTTACCTCATGATTTATTGCGAATAATAATCAGAAAGATACATTCATTACTGTCAAACACGCATGAAGAAGCTATTGTATTGTTGAATGCATGCTGCGACTCTGTGAATTGTTTCGTGAAAATATCACAGTGAAGTATTATTCGATACGTTTTCAATTTGAGAGAAAGTTATGACGTATAGTTTATCGGTATTTTGTGTGAATTGGATGAGATGATTCCGAAGTTATCCGTGTGTGGATGGAAAGCAACACAATCAAAAATGTCGCCTTTTTTTGAGATATAACAAAACATTACACTACACTGTGTCCAATATAAGAATGAACATCAAGGGGGTATCGGAGACGGTAAGTGATACGGGGTCGATTGAATTAAAGAAAAGTAGCGCATTCATGTGCTTAATAATATGCTATTCAGAAAGTTTCAATATCCCGGGTGATTTCAAAGATAACCGAGAAAAACTGAAATTTGAAAATTTCGTTTTTATTTTCTTCTAGCTTTATTTTCAAAGGAAATGTCAAACGAATAGCACTTTGCCTTAGACACTTTTCAAGGACTACACGATAATGTAAGCAGAATTTTTCTGCGATGTTTTGTCTTTTAGAAAACATCATCAACTTTATATTTTTATATGGGCCAAACCAGAAGTATACCCAGTATACGACTCCATTTTTTATTGTGAATACAGCAACGTATCACTTAATATGATTTCGTAATCACACGTTTAAAGGTAAGACCTCGTTAATCCTTAGCTCGCACAAGTTTCGACTTCTGAGGGTTGTCGTTCGTAGGGGTGCGACAGCTGGTTAACGAAGAAACAGATTTTAAACAGATTCATTTTTGAACAGATTGGTCCCTACATTTTATAACCCAGTGGTGATTTTCAGTAGACCAGTATCTGCAATTTTGAGCAGATATCATTTCATTGATAGTGAACGTAGCATCATCAGTGAATACAATTTTCCTCAGGAAACCTCTATCATTTAGCCCAAAAGCAGTAATCTGATCATTTATCTTCGTCAGTTTCTTTCAATGCTTGCAAGAACTTTGGTTTTGAAGGTTCAATTTTATGACGAACGACACATTTTTTCCTTACTTGAATTCAATTGCTCAAACTATTTACATTAACTGATTTGAGGATTGGCATCAGGGTACGTTCAATTTCGATGTGGATTGTCAATAGTTAGATGATTCTTTATAACACTTCGGGTTTAAGTGAAACATTTATTCACGGAGGCTACCATTCCATGTCGAATACAATTTTGTTGCGAATATCTTCTGTTAAATTCTTGAACAACTCATCTGCTGCTTTAAGCACCATCACCGAACTACCATAAATTTCAATTTTTCCCGTATATAAAGACGTTCAATGGGCATTTCGTTACTGTTTCTAACGCATTCACTTCCATATTAATATCTAGGGTATGAATAGTTCATTTGTTTTCATGACACTCTATCCCAATATTCGAAAGGAAATAAAAAAAATTCTCAAAAATGAAGACAGGCTAGTGAAGGGGACTGAATTCAAATAACTCACATTTGATAAAATGATAATTTTCAATTTAATTTCAATACTTTTTGTTCTCATTCATTTTGACTATTTGAGTATTTCTGTAGCTTCTTATTCGAAATCTTCAACTGAAAATCAGACTTGAATAGGAGAATAATAAAAACAAATTACTTTTGACTCTTACGACACTATAATTCCGATCATTTCGACAGTGCATGCAATTTTTTTATTGTTTAATTGTTTTCAATTGACAGAACTATAATAAAAACCTGTTTTAAAAATGAAAAGGGCGGATTACATATCACTTTCAATACTGAGGCATCAAATGAACTTAACAGCTGCGGCCATCTTGGTTTTATAATGATACAGAATTCATTGAATTGTATTGCCATCAAAACTAAATGGGTGTACTGAATATCAGATCGATCTGTCATCAGGTCTGTCATCGATCTGTCAAACTTCAGTTACTAAATTTGACCGAAACAAACGAATAGGTCAAGTTGTTAAACCGTTAAAAATTCTGGTCCTTCTACTGAATTTCGTTTTTATAAATGTATATGAAGTAAAGGACCTTCTAGATTCGGGAATGTTCCAAAAAGTTCACGAAACCCTATTTTTTATTAAGTGTGACAAAATTTGCCATAACAGTGGTTGCAGGTTTTTACACATCACCCTTTATATATCCCCATAAAAAGAAATCTAATGATGAAACATCAGGTGATCGCACTGGCTATTCAATCGATCCTCCCCTCCGTATCCACCGACTGAGAAATTTTGTATCGAGGTATTACCGGATATTAACTTGGTAATGTGGTGGTGCTCCATCCTGCTGCAACTATATAATATTCACTGGAACTTGATGATTTTCTGGATGAGGATATAAATTTGCTAAACTTGAAATGGCATCATTTTGAAATAGTGCAAAATAATTATCGCCATTCAAGTTGACCTCAATGAAAAAGGGACCAATGATAAGGTTTTCTACAATTCCTGCATAAACAATAACCTTTTGAGGGTATTGCGTGTGTTCTTCTCTCATCCATTGAGAATTTTCCGTTGACCAGTAGCGGTAATTTTTTGCCAATTAGTATGACCGTTAAGAGAAAAAGTACACTCATCAGAAAACATAACGTTTTCTAATTGAATGATATTGTTATCCAACCTGTCCATCATTTGCTCACAAAAAACAAGTTCTGTGTATTTTTTAAACGCTCCATGCCCAGCAAGAAACTGTGTGAAGAAGTAATCCGTTTTCCTGTGTTTTGTTTCCGCCCATGGCTCCACCTCTGGTATCAATACTTTTGTCCATTCTGCTCTTCCATGATCTTTTTACCATTCTTCCTGCCAACTTCTTATCGTTCTATCCCTAGCTGCCGCTCTTACTTCTTTTTTGTTCCTGTCCGCGTTTGCATAGATGCATGCACTCTCTTCCATCAGTAGGTGTATTGGTGGGATTCCCGATATCACTTGAAGTGCTGCTGCTGACGTGGTTCTGTATGCACTTGTTAGCCGTATCAGTGCCTTCCTTTGGACGCTGGTCATTTCTAATTTGTATCTCTCGACTTTCATTGCCTCGTGCCACATCGGAGTTCCATATAATAGGATGGAATGTACTACTTCATAAAGCATTTCTATTTTATTGCTGCTAGGCCCCCCTATGTTCGGCATCAATTTACCTAGTATGGACCTCCTGTTTTCGGTTTTCTCAGCAGTTTCGGTTACATGAATCCCGAAGGTGCCTTGGTGATCCATATGTATTACGAGGTACTTCAGGCTTCTGCTGGGTCTTATTATATCCTCTCCCACTTTAAAACTTATCTCGTTTCTAATTCTTTCTTGCTTGGTCCCCTTCAGTATAACAGCCATGATCTATCATCCACTTTTCTACTTTTTTATTGTCGCATTGGCTTTCTTTTCCATCCCTTCTCTCATGTTTGCTTCTACAAGAATAACTAGGTCATCTGCATATGCCATTGCTCTTGCTCCATGGTCTAGAGGCAGAGAGAGGAATCCATTATTTAGCACGTTCCATAGTATCGGGCCAAGCACAGATCCCTGTTGAACTCCTCCGTTTATTTTTATTTTAGTGCCGTCTCCCATCTGTATCTTCCTATTTTTTAGGTGTTCGTTCACTATGTTAACAATGTATGCCTCTATACCCTTCCTGGCCAGAGCCTGTATTATTAGACTCCATGTTGCAGTATTAATGATGTTTTCGACATCTATCGTCACCATAGCCATCCAGGTATCCTTGAACATTGCTACTTCCTCCCGTATCCGTTTCGCTGCTTGTACCGTTGACCTTCCCTTCCTGAACACGTATTGGTGTTGCGATATTTGTCCTGATTCCTCGAGTTGTCTCTCCAAACTGTTTTTAATGACTGTTCCATATATTTTCCCAGGTACGTCAATGAAACATATGGGCCTATACGCCTTTGGGTCTCCTGCAGGTTTTCCCTTCTTCCATATCAGCACTAACTTTGCCACCTTCCAGATTTCTGGGAATTTTTGCTTCGCTATCAATTTGTTCAGGACGCTGAGGATCGTCTCTGGTATTTGTTCCTCTACAACTCTCATGACTTCTCCCGTTATTCCATCTGGTCACCGGGCCTCATTCCTCTTCATCCCTCTTACTGCCTCTTGTATTTCTTGTCTGGTTATTTCCGGTACCTGATCCTCTTTTTTTTTCTTATTTCCTCTATGTCGTCCTTCTCCGGGAACAGTCTGACAGACTCTTTCATACTCTTCATGGTGTGTTAGTATGGGGGTGAGGGGTTTAGTTCTCTCACCACCATTTTAAACCCTTAGCCTCATATGTCCAATGCGAGCTCCTCGCATAGTTTCCTTCAGCATTCTCTTTTTGATCCGCTGATTGCCTTTTTCAGCTGTTTCTTCTTCTCCTTCATGTCTGGGTACCTGGTTCTTCTCTGCTCCTCCGAATCCGTTTTGTATGCTCTTGTTATTGATCTTCTCATTCTCAGGCATTGCTTTTTAGGTCAAATGTCTCCTGATTCTACCAGTATGGAGTTTTCCTTTCATGCTCATCTCTGTTACTACTTTTTGCCTTTTTCATTCCTTTTTTCATTTGCCAAATCAGGTTATTCTCCCGTATGTCTCTCCTCGTTCCTATTCTCGCTATTTCTTGTGATAATATGTTCATATCGTACATTCTCCATGGTTTCTCTTTGGCGGCTTTTCCATACTGATCCGTGAGGATGTCGTATCTTATATGGGTGTGGTACGTCAATATGTTTTACTTCACGCTCCTCCAATTTGTTATTCTGTTGGCTTTTCTGGCCTCACAACAGGTGACGTCTATATGTATTCGAAATTCTTTCCTTATGAATGTCGGTTCTTCTGTGTTCACTGCCACCAGATCGAGGGTGCTTATCCATTCTGTCCAAATATCTTCTCTGTTGTCCGATTTTGGTGCCCCCCATTGCTGTGATTTGGCATTGATGTCCCCTGCTACCACCTTCCACTCTCCATTTCTATCATTCACGTCTTCCATTATGTTCTCGACTTTTAGTTCGTACTCTTCTATTGTTATATTTGGGGATTTGGGGGTAGGTAGCCTGCTATTATTTCCATTTTGTTGATTTTCATCCTTCCTCACCACTTGCTCTATCCCGCAGTTCCTGTTTCTTATATGGACCGCCACAATGTTTGCCTTATCCAGTATCCACCCTTGTTTACTAGCCCGTGTTATATTTGGTATATATGTTATTACCAGATTCACCTATTCTCTTAGAGCCGACTCCTCCACCAGATCATGCGCCAATGATCACGTTCACTTGCAGTACCCTTATCTCTGGAGGTTACACCCGACGCCATCCTCGACATTGTCTTCCTGCGCCTCCATTTCCTCCTCTCCGTCTTCTATTTTGTCCAGTTGTTTCCATTCTGGTTTATTCTGTTCTTTTTCCATTCTTTCCTCTTCCCTTCTTTCTTCTACTTCTCTGTACGCCTTGTCCATGGCTACCATCAGAAATATCCCCCTTCATTTTGCTTCCCTTTCTCCTTTCTTTCATTTCTCTGCCCCGATTATAGTGCTGCCTCGTTTTCTTCAGTGCTGCTCTGAATGCTTGACATCCTCTTAATCCCTGCTTATGCCCTTCGGTATTGCATGCTATACAGTGGGTCGGGTTTTCGCATTCTGCTGCCCTATGACCCTCTCCATCACAGTAACAGTTTCCTGCCCTGTTTTGCTCATTACATCCGTCTGTGGGATGCTCATATCTCCATCACCTTTTGCAGTACTCCACCTTATGTCTTTTCTCCGTCCTCCACCTTGCCAGTCCTATTCTTATATATCCCTTGGTCGCCAGTTCGTCTGCTTCTTTCTTAGGGACCCTTACTGTTACTGCTAGGGTATCTACCTCCAAAAGTCTCGTCTTGCTGATTCCCCAGCCTTCTTCCCACTTTCCAACGCATCTCTCTATTGCTTTCCTAATATCTTCCTTTGAGGTGTCACACAGCATTCCTCTGACATGTAGGCTTTCGAGATCCTTTTTCTCCCCCAGGGCAGTAACCTTCATTGTGCCTTCCTCGGCTAGAGCGATTTCAATTTTCTTGAGTGATCTATGATCTTTCTCCAAGTTCAGCAACGTCCTTCCATCCTTGATGCTTCTAATCTCTCTTATGCTTTGAACAGCTTCTCTTCCATTCATAGCAGTTTTGCTGTTTTCTAGTACCTCTTTATAGGTTTTTGCTCCGTCCGAAATAAGGACTCCGTACGTATTCCTTTCCCTCTTCTTTATTCCTTCTTCCCCTCTGGTTGGTGTATATATTTCTACTTCTGTCATGCCTCGATTGAATACTGCTTCTACCATCTTTTGGAAAGCTTTTAGCTTCATACATTTCATGTGGTGCAAACAGATCTTCTCATTATCCTTTGTTTCCTCTCTGATTTGTTTTAGTCTTCTCCACGTGCCCTCGTGCGTTCCGTCCAGCTTCACTTCTATCACTTTTCACCTTGTTTGTTTACCAGTTCTCCTTGTTTCTGTGATCTGTTTCATCACCTCTATTTCTTCTTTGATACCTGTGAGTTCGGGGTATTTCTCTCTATACATCTTCTGTATTCCAGCATTCATGTCTACGTCTCCAGGGTCCACCATCACTACGTTTGTAACCTTATCAAGGGGGTTTCCCACTGTGATTTTTGTTTTCCTGAATGCTTCCTCTGCCCATTCGTATTTCTCCATTTCCAGGTAGTTCTCATATTTTATTTCGGTGTCCGGTATTTCTGATATGATCTTGCTTCGGGATTTGCATTCACCTTCTCTTTTTCATCTATCTTCTTTTTCTTTTTCCAGTTCCTTTTCTAGTTTTTGAATGGTTATTTTCATTTCTTTTATTTTCTCTGCTGTTCTTTTAGCTTCCTCCTCGGCTGCACTCTTTTTTTAATCCATTTCCTCCGATATTTTGCTGTTTTTGTCTTCCCTTTCGCTTTCCTTCCTCATCTCTGCAAGTATCTCCTCCACTTGTTCCAGGAATTGAACTTCTTTCCTGAGGTGGCCTGTCTCCATGTTATTCTTCTTCGCCAGCTTTTTAATTTCAACCTTAGTGTAGATGTTATTTTTGATAAGCGTTATCATCTGTTCCCCCATGTTAGCGAGTTTTCCGACTAGGTTCTTTGGGTTCAAGAACTCTCTCGTTATGTCGTCTATTGCCGTTCTCTTTCTGCTCTCTTCCTCCGGAGTCCCTTTCCATTTCCTGTTCTTTTCTTCTGCCTGTTTTTTATCTGAAGGACTGTCAAGCGCTTCAGACTGTTTTGGCGTCCTGAATACCTCGTCGGTCTCCTTCCCTTTTTTCTGTTCTTCCAAAAGCTTGCTTTCATCGTCATCTGTTTTTTTTTTTGTCGCTGAGGCCTGTGGTGATCTAGTAAGTTTTTTGTCCTTCATATTTTTCTATAATTCTCTTTCCAACTTTTCTCTCTCTCTTCCCTTTCTTTCCTCTGTTCAATTGTCTTTACCCTGCAGAGTCTGCCCCTGCAGAGCCCCGCATGCAGGGGTAAGGCATTCTACACCGGGAGGTTGCCATCTTCCCGGTGGCTCCTTCCACGACCATATAACGTGTGGTCATTCACCTCTCAGCACGGGTCGCGTGATACCTTAGGTTACGGAATTTTGGAAGGGTTTACCCTCTGGGCGAGGACAGACTTGAAATGAATGATCCCTAGCTCTCGAATACTCAACTAGCATCGGGATTAGAAGGAACAACAGTTGACCGGGAGAAGTCGATAGATCACAGATAGGAGAATAGGAAGCAGATTCACCCAAGACAAGTTGAAGAAAGATGGAATTCGAGCTGGAGAAATCCATGGAACGCCATGCCTGCACACCAGATTTCTAGGAGGGTTTTTTCTTGAGGATTCCCCGTCTAGATCCGTTGAGTTCTGTAAGAGACAGTTCGGCCACGAGTATGCACCCAACGGTCTTGCCAGTGGAGAGGCTATTCGTCTCCACATCACACCAGCCTGGGAAAGGTAAGTGACGTATATGACTGCACTGTAACACATAGGTCAGAGATGGCTACTGCTGGAGCCTGCCAGAGTCTTTTTTTTCGAAGGTCAGAGAAGTCTAGGTGAAGGAGTGTGAAACGAAAGCCTTGAGTTTCCTTGATGGATTCTGGCGGTGATATTTCGATCAGGAGTTGTAAGTTTCAGTGCATTGAACCTTTGGGTTATGTAAGCGGCCTTTCCTATGACTTGGTGTTTTGGATACCTGCCATAGATAGGGAATGAGTCACCCCGTCCACCTGATTTTATGCAATGACTCAAACCAGCCGTTCTCCATACTTTCGGAACGCTCGAATTCACCCTCTATACGGCAAAGGAGCTGTATACTGGAGAGGATGTTGAGAAAGTTCGAAACGCCTTAAGTATGCCACAATAATAGACTTCCTGTTTGGAATCGAGCGGCTGTTCCCAAACAGGTAGGAAGTTGTTTGTGTTAACTAGATATTTGTTATAAACCAACTGAATGACAAGTCAACATACATTTTGAATGTTTATTAAATAACAAATAAAACTTTGAATCACAATGGCCAAATAACTGAGACAAAAGACATCAGGTGTATCGTAATTACCTGAAGGTATACTGTCGAGACAATTATCTGCTAAAATAAAAACGTGTACGCTAACATTACCTTCGATAAATTTTTCTACTAATAACAGGTACGTCATTTTACTTAATTTTGATAACTAAGGGCAGAAACGATACCAATATACAATCATTGCTCTTCGACACACCCCTGAATGAATAGGAGGAATAATTTGGCAGGTTCACCAATCATTCACAACATCATGTAAACATAAAAAAATATGATACCAATAATTAATCAACGCCTAAACATAACAATATCAATACACGAATACACAACTTTATCGCAAAAAAAAATCATGACAATATCATATACATAAATCACTGGATTTCCATGCTATTATTGTATTTGAGACTCTAATCACCTGTTCTCTATCATCAAACATATCAAAACATACATAGTAAAAAGACATAGCATAGCACAATTACTGCAAATATGAATAAATAACAATCCTATAAATCATTACGAAAATCATAATACATTTGTACTATATAACACAATTGACATGTCCAACAATGATTTCTTCATCAAACATTACACACAAATCATAGTACATACATCGTATAAAACACAGTTGAAACCA
>WOGO01008156.1:0-10775 GCA_015342085.1 Leptinotarsa defecta
CAAACTATTAAAAACAGGCTCAAGAATCGGTGTGATTTCTCACATTAACTTTACGTTATGTGTTTTATAATTCAGAATTTGATTTGAAACCAAAATAATACCTACATAGATAGCATTTTATTTTTAATAGTTGTTTTTTTTTTCTGGACCCCGTAAAAAATTTCCCCACTGTTACCGGACGCCACTTAAAACTAGTTGCCGACCCCTGTGTTAGAGTGAAATAAGTCAGTCTTAGTCAAATTTATCCCAAAGTTGTGTCATATATTGTGAGTAGCATAATCTTATCCATATTTTCTAAGATTTTATCTTTTTGTACATTGATATTTTATTCTTATAGGACGTGTAATATTTGTCCAAAGTTTCATCTATTTTTCTAGTATTTAATCGGCCTATTTTTCCCCAAGCCGAAATATAATGTGTTTACCTAAAACACCAAATTCTCAAAATTTTATAAAATGTTTCGTAGTTCCTACTACGTGAACGCCATACTTACTTTTTTACAAATATTTATATACATACGTATACTTTGTAACTTCTTGCGAAACAAGAGCTCTGCTCTTATCGCCAAACCACTTTGTTCACATATTTTGTATTAATTGTACCCTAATATATATACGTTGTGAATATAGTTATTAAAATTATTATTATTATGCAAATTCCAGATAACTTTTGCTAAGCTTACTTATCGTATAATTTGTTACAGAATGATGGCAGTAGCAACGTGCCGGAGGTGCAACTCGATGAAGAATGTGCAAAAGTCTTTGCCATGGACAGTGATTCCATCGGCTTCGACTTTCATGATCCTCCATTTTCCGGACAGCCAAAATTTGGGGAGAAAGATTACATTCGTGAGTATCTCACTTTTCATTCATTCAACTATGTTTGTTCTTTTCAAAGGAGACATCATGAGAAATGTGACCTCTTCCAAATTCAGCGATTTATCATTGTGAACCCTAAAAAAGTTCATAGTTTTACTGAAACGTTTATTCAACATTGAACTGCCAAGAAAAGGAAAATTTAGACCTAGTGGCGCCTGATAGTTGCGGTAATTTTTGAAGATTGGTTCAAAACTTCCTGATTTCTATTTTGCATCTCATAAATTACTTGCCCCGTACCTAAGTCCTGTCTCAAAGGAGCTTTATTTTAATGATTTACCATATATCAATGTTTCAGGTGATTTTAGTTTTTTCACGATATGCTTATAGTATGGGATAATAAACGTTCAGACGTACTTTCACAACAAGTTTTGTCTGATTATGTAAAGATTGAAATATGGTGTAGCTCAATTATCCAGAAAACAATACTACCCTTACAATTGGACTCCGAATAAATGGAAAAGTTTCCTCAGGTTGCTATGTTGTACCATCCGAACAAGTTACTATTTAGTGCGCAAAATCTGCTTAGTATACCTTAATAAATTATTTATCATTCAGGTCATTTCACAATATTCACATTCGTGTTTCAATGGCTTTCAGATGTCTATCTAAAGTAAAAGCCACACTTCACAAACTTCATTTGAGAGATGGTGTGATTGTATCACAAGCATAAAGTGAACTTTATAATAGTTAACATCAAACATAATCGTATAATTAGTCAGTAATTCTCACCTTTCTTTTTTTAAATTACTTTCAGAAAGTAATTCTTTTTCGTTCTTTAAAGCATGTATATGTATCTTTATTACGCTAAATGTTGACATTTTAAGAAAAAAATTGAGAGAATATGCCCCAATGATTAATTTTTTCATAGACAGAATTTGTAAATACAAGTTTGTGGCTGATAGGTAGATTCATTTAATGCGGAAACTCAGTACAACCCTGCTTTCGAATAGCCCCATAAAAGGTCTAATGAACTATGATCGGGTGATCTAGTGGGCCATTCCATTGTTTCGTTTCTTCCTATCACCCAATTGGGAAAGGTTCTGCGTACAATTGTAGCAAATGTAGACACCATTTTAGGCAGTTGAAAGTGTTGGCTATTTGAATGTCGGGAAAACCCTAGGTCAACTCAGGAATTTCATCAAAACAGTATGAACTGACTCAATGTTGTATTTAGCACAATACCAGCCCTTACATTGATATTTGGGATCGTTGCGTATGATATTCTTGCATCCAGTGTAGATTTTCATCATTCCAAAAATTGAGTTATAAAATTGGTATTTCTATTCTTCGTTCCATCTTGTACTAGCAGAATTCAGTTTTTTTTTTGTCAAAAATGATCGATAGAGATGACTCCAGTATTTAAATCATTCGGTAGTCCCTTACTGTATAGCTGCCAACAAAATTATATAGATTAATTGTTGAATATTTTCAGGAGCTGAAAGGTCTACCTTGTTTTGGTACATCCCTCAAAAATCCAAATTTTCCGAATTTTCGCGTCATTCTTTCGCTCTTGTATGCTCAGTACAATACAGAGAAATCATCTTTTAATGTTGAGCTTCCTCTTCTCATCAATTCCCCAAACACCATAAACACCAAGCTGTAAATTGCATCTTTTAAATGACGTTAATTTAAAAAATCTTTTTCATTTCCAATATATCATTTATGAATTTTCATGGCCAAAATTTTTCATGCCAATAATCAAATACAAGACGAATTTCGTAACGAATTCACCAAGTAATTGAGCCATCTGCGAGGCGAAATGATTTATCAGCTATTTGAGTTACAAATTAGCGATTAATTGATGTTATTTACTATTCAATTCGCATCGTCACTGTAACAATTGGTGATGAATCAGTTGTTAATGGATTTTCACCAGTGATTTATTTTCTTTCAAATGAACCGGATTAGTAGTGCTAGGTACCAATCCTCTTTTCCGTTGAATCTACATATATCCTCACTAGGATCTCGTAGGCTTCAAAACAATCAATGACTGTCAAAGGAGAAAGTTAAAGCAAAGAAAGTAAATTTTTCGAATAAAATTCGAAAAATTATTCATGCTTGTCGGAAAACAATCACTTTCTTGGCAAATACCTAATAAATACCTCTTGGGTAAAATTGATACATGGAGTGTTGTATCCTATTTAAGTCTTTGGGCACTAAAACCTATATATTAGCTGCACGTCCTGTTATTCTCTGGATATTCGTCTGTCACGAATTACATACCGACAACAATCATTTACTTCTTTGAGGACTACCGGAAAATGATGAAAATTTTTCTACTCTGAGTTATAGAGATTGAAGTCATTCATAAGAAATAGATGGTTTTCATATGTTTCGGGTCTCCGAGAGAGCCAACCAGTATCCACGAATAGTTCTAAGCACAGTTTAAAAGAAATGTCAATGACAAAAGTTGTTGGAAGAGCCACCCTGAAAAACAAACAAACGTTTATACAGAAATTGTGAAAAACTGAATCATATTCATACTAGGGGTACTCAGGTAGTTTTGCCAATGATACCACACATTCATGAGATGTTCTCAAAGTAATTATTGCTCAATAGGTGAAACAATGGTTTGACTTCAACCTGCTAACAGTTATTGATAAAAAACGAAATATCTTCCGTTTACATTCTACCAGTGTATCATCTTACCTAATTTTGTCTGTTTGAAAATAGTTGTGAATGATGATAATACCATTAGGGGAAATATGTACAAAATGACATATAGTTTTGTTTTTGTATCATAATTTTTATTGGTAGTTCACACCACATCCATAGCTTACATCAATCATCTTTGGTCCTTACATTATCGAAACTTATAAACATTTTTAGCAAAAAATCAACAGAAAAAAACAAAATATATTTAACTGAGATCAATTATAATCTATTTTGTCCATACCTATGCTTCGGACAAAATAACATAATGCTAATGAAAAAAATGACACATATAATAGCTACAAAATGATTGGTATAATTCGCAAATAAAACGCTCAGTTCTTCTTGGAACATCGGCGCAAGAAGCGTGAGCCCAAAGCGACCATTGTAAGCACCGCAACCAGTCTTCTCCGGGCTTAGATTTTGAATAAAGGTCATTATAGTACATGCAAACACATTCCTCTTCATCGTTTTGAAAAATATTAAAAGAAATCTTCTAAGTCTTGGGCGCATTTTTAGATTTTATTTCAACATATTACGAGTACAAGTCAACACCAACGAGTTCTGTCGAGTTTTTGGCTAACATTTCCCTTTGCCATAGCAGCAGAAGCAGAAGACGATGGACGCTTATTGGTAGTAGCAGTAGTTAAAACAACTTCTAGACCGAAGCTTGTTGTTGGAACCTGAGTTGAATGTTTAGCTTGTGGGTCGGTAAGTGCTGTTATTTCGGCTGCATTACTCTCTTCAGAAATCATATCATGGAACCATGGCTGTACAGGAGGTAACGCAGTCGTCACAGCAACTTGAGACGTATTTGTCACAGGAACTATATTTACTGCTTGTTGTGAAGGTTCTGTCATAACCTGTTCAGACTGGACAGAGCTCATTACGGTTGCAGGTTGAGGAGGCTGTTCATTGGAGTTGTCTTCCAGTAGTATGTTTGTGGTTTCAGCGAGCTCGTACATATAATCCGGAAATATATCAGAGTTCAACGGCCAGATGCCAGTGCTTTTAAATCCGTGAAAAGCATTTTGCATCGTAGCTGCCTTGCCATATGCTTCGTTGAACAAGCTGGCGATCTGAAGATGCCTAGCAACACGTCCAGGATGTGCCTTCAGTCATTTAGTAATTTATTGGTTATAATAGGTCTTCAAGTGCCCAAAAAAGGAGACGTCAAGAGATTGCATACGAAGAGTGCAACCGTTTTCTGTTGCATATTCCAAAGTTTCAATGTTTGCTCTTACAAAACTTTGGAAATGCTTTATTCGGTATGAAAGTTCCAACAGCATTAACACAACAAACAACAGTGGTCTTTGCTACACGCTCAGCACTAGTTATAACTCCGACTTGAATCATTCCTGTGGTAGCTAAAATATTTTCAGGTTTTTGTATCGTAGATGGCCCAGATTCATCAGATTTATAAATACGATGCGGTTTACAGCCAACAGATTCTAGTATATCTGATACAAAAGCTTACTTCCGAATCACTTGTACGGAACTGAAACGTTATCAGTTCCGTACAACAAATAAAACTTTTGGACTTGCGGCCGATTAAAATCTTGAGCGCGAGCTGCTTAAATGGCTTCTGGTTTGCGCAAATATATATCTTTATTACGACTTGGAAATCCATCCAACCATTCTTGACCTGCCTTTTGCTTTTGGATGTTAAATTTATGAGCGAAACAGTCTTCCTCAGCCATCTGAAAAGATAATTCTTATACCGATGCTCTCGTCAATCCGAACAAACGACCTTCAAGAAATTTCATATGCTCAACTAATTTCCTTTACACATCAGGTGGAATTTCCTCTCTCAAACGCCGCATAACTCTCATTTACTGCCCCACCATCTGGCAAGAATTTTAATTGCACAACACCGCTGTAATCTAAAAAAACTGTCAACATACCCTTTACGTTTGATTGACTTTGACGAGCTTTCTTTAAAAGGTTTTGTTCAGTTTGCCCTGTTAGTTTGTTTATTTATTTGTTTGTTTGGGTCAAATTTAGTAATTGAAATTTGACCCCCTTCTTGTTGATAGATTGATCTGATATTTGATACACACAGTTCAATAAATTCTGTATCATTGTTAATCCAAGATGGCGGCAGCTACAAAATGGCGAATCACACATTTTTTCACAACTACCTCAATATGGGTATCAAATGACAGAGCTTGACTAGTAGAATAGTAGTTTGGAAAAGCTGCAAATTCAAGATGGACGCAGCTACAAAATGACGGATTACATATTTTTTCTCAACTACTTCAATATGGCTATCAAATGACAGGGCTTGAGTAGTAAAATAGTAGTACGCTTTGAAAAAGATGCAAATCCAAATAATCTGTACAAAGAACTTTGTCAACTCAGAATCGCGATACAAGCATGGATCTCCCACCCAAGTCAAAATTTTGTATCGTGTCGAGGACTTTGTGGCGTTAGGGTAGCTAAAAATGATAAGTCATTAGCGATGCACCACCCAAATTGAGGTAAAAGTAAAGGAAATTGACTCGTTCTAACATGTCTAGTCGAGGCAACGCGTTTCATGCATAAAAAATCGTTGAAAAGGTAGTAACTGATTCGTGAGCCGTATAAATTTCAACGACTATCTCTCAGACGATTTTTAGTAATTTTATTTACTTTAGCTATGTTAAAATCAGTTGAGGACCAGAGTGAGGCGAATCTTCCACCAAATCTCGACTGTTTTTAAATGAACTGCCACTGGTACATACGTGGTATTGATAAAATCAATTCATTGTAAGTCTTATGCAACATTTTTAGTGCTTCGGCACATGACATTCCATTCGCGATGCAAAATTCAAGACAAATTCTTTGTTCGATATTTTGACCCATTGTAAAAATCGCAAAACACGGTTGAGGTTAATTAACCAATTGAGTACTGTAAACAAACAGTACTCAATTGGTTAATTGGTTAAGACAGTTGTGCCTACAAAAATAATTTCAGCAATCCCTTAACGTGGACTTTTCCGGTTCTTTCATGACAGAATGTATACTCAAAAATGTCATGCCAGCGTGAATATTCAAAATATGTCAACACTTCCAATTAGGCGGTGAAAGGAACATGGGTTCATCGAAGAGAGAATAACTTTTGCCTTTCTAACTCATAAGGAGTTTCGAATCATGAGGAGGTACAAGTCAATGATCACTTGAATACGATAGTGGATACTAACAATCTAAACGTCATAAAATAAATAACTTTTATATAGTGGAAGTCCGAACCTGTAACATTCCCTTCTAATGGTATCAGTCTCCTAAGGCACATGTACATTTGTAACAAATGCCCCGGAATGTAAAGGCATGCATTCATTTGTAACGAATGACCCGTAACGTAACCGCTAATACCTTACATTACGGCTAAAGCAGACAGAGTACTGTTTTATTTTAATCCGTACTACATTAATACCCGCAACTATACAGGCATAACTATCATTCGTCGGGTTTTAGCCGCCGCATCAAAGGATTGTTAGTTACACACGTTGCAATTGTCGTTGTTTCGTTCCTAGTTTGGTAGTGCCTGTGTCATCATTTAACGAGCCAAACATATATGGTGTTAGATTATAGGCGTAACGTTATTGACTCATGTGGATACGCGCCTACAAACCGAAACACTATTGCATGTGGCATTATTTCATACCTCGTTCGGTTATTCCACAGAATTATTGATACGGCCAAAACGCAAAATGTTTCCGGAAGTGAATCATCTTATCTCTAAACATGTAAAGTGTTATACGTTACGGGCCATTGGATTACACGGATACGCACCTGAACAACGCACATATGCGGCTCATTGTGAGATATCATGTTTCACTTCCCGAGGCATTTTGGCCGTAACGTAACATGTAGCGGTTAAGTTGCGCTTCCACTGGTCGAGGAAGGCACCTGTTACCTTGCAAGCGTTTGTTACTCTACGTCGATATGAAACAGACTGGTGGGACGGTAGCCACTCACTCAATCGACCGTTGTGTAAACCGGTGGTTCGAACCGCAAGGCCGGACGATCAATTTTCACTTACTATCATCCAACTCGTGCTAGGAATTACACTTTAAAGGGTTAGACATCGTTAGTCCTTAGTTCGCCCCCACTGGTCGAGAAAGGCACCCTGTTACCTTGCAAGTGTTTGTTATTCCACGTCGATATTAAAGAGACTGATGGACGGTAGCCGGTTGTATTGACGTGGGTGGTTTGTTCCACTCACTCAATTGACAGTTGTGTGAACCAGTGGTTCGGACCACAAGGCCGGACGATCGATTTTCACTTCCCATCGTTCAACCCGTGCTAGGAATCACACGTAAAAAAGTTAGACCTCGTTTTTCTTTATATCGCACAAGTTTCGGATTTTGAGAGTTGTCGGTCGTAGGGGTGTGTGCACCTGGTTATCGGAAAAACAGATTTTTAAACATATAGAAAATATCGAACAATTTTGAGAGTTTAGTACTCGATATTTCTTTTGATTCAATGAGTTATTTGCATTGTAATTGTTGAATCAGTTCTTCGATTCAATAATGAAAAGTAGGGATTGAAATATCAGACAAAACACACATGTTAAGTTTGTTATGTTCGCAAACAGTCATAACGTTCTGTGGATGTTGATATAATCCATATCGATAGAAGTACGGTAGAAATCTAACCATTATTGGAAAAACCTGAATTGAGACGTTTTTTCTTGTATACGTCTTGATAAAGACTGATGGTTTCAGTGGGCAGATAGATCTGTTTTCTTTTTTTCCTAGTACGTGATTCAAATGGGCCGTTTTTCCATTTACTCCTCGAAGTAAAAGAGGACTCGCCTCTAATCCGTGACATCGTGAAATTAACTTCATGAGAATGAAGTTTCGAAGGAAAGGAACATATTATCTTCATTTATTTTGTTTATTCGTTCTTCTCTATCTTTCAATCGAATGAGTCAATAGACATATGTAATCTTATCAAATGATGAGTATTTTTTCGAATTCATTTTTAGGAAAGGAAGGCTTTCCACTTCTCCATCTTAATAAAAAAAAGTGGGAACTTTCAGAGAAACAAAGAAAGCAATTGATTTCAAAATGAACTCTTCACAAAAATGTGTAGATCGTACATGGAAGTTATTTTCAGGTACAACAACTCTCGAAACAAAAATTTTTTCATTTTCGGGCACATTAACTGACTTGAATTGAGCTTTATGATGGATCAGTGTCCTTCTCACTTTCTTTTATTTCCCCTCCTCTTCTTTCTCTTCTTCAATCTTTCCCATCCATATTCTTTTCTAGTATATCTGAAGACCAGAAAAATTGGAAAAACCTGGAAATAAGCAACCAGGAAATTTCGGTAATGTCTCGGAGTGGTTACAAAAATCCATGTAGTTAGGCTAGGTTGCACTATAGCTGTAGCACTATAGCGGTTCTGTAAAGACTCCTCTAACGAAACGCACGTCGAGAGATGGTATTTTTGTTCTAGTTAGGAAAAAGTGTTGTCAGTAGATTTATTTTACACCAGAGGTTTCTAAACTTCTCAAGGTGAGATTTTCTGTTAAGAACAGCTTCAACAGAGATGAATTATTCAAATCATTTTTTTTGTTCATCAGACATTGGTAATTTTTGAATGTAATAATTTTCACAATCACCGGATTTTCATTTGATTTTCGTAAATCAGTCCACACAGATATTTTCATTATAATCCTTCCACCCATCTATAACAAAACACGAAAGTATTAGCATTTAACAGCATGATCCGCCAACTTATAAATGTTCCTTTGTCTTAGGCCGGTGACATACTTCGCGATTTCCGAGCGGCTTTTTCCAATGCGGTTTCCGAGCGGATTTTTTTTTATTTTTATGCTAACCCCTGCATTTAAATGGAAGATGACAGAGTTTGCGATTTTTAACGGCGGCAAATTCTTACAGTCAACAGGTCGTCGGATTCCGAGCGACATTCGGAGGGCAAAAGCGACCAAGTAGAGGGGGGAACTAGGTGAACGAATGGGACCGACAGTGTTGGCTATTTCCGAGCAGTTTTTCAGTTGCGATTCGGGCATTCGGGCATGGAAGTGGAAACTTTAATTCATAGCGTAGAAAATTACCCTTGTTTGTTGGACAAAAGCTACCCCGGTTTTGCCAACAAACTGGAAAGAGATAAAGCATGGCGGGTGGCTGTATAACGGAAAACCTTCCTGGTTCCTCTTTCGGTACACGTCCTACCTCCTTGGGTGGCTTCATCCAGCAAGAGCGCCTTCTGCTTCTAAAGCGTAAAGGAATACCACCATTCAATGTTGAAATATCGCAGCAACAGCAGCATACTTCGTAGTGGTTGGGTTGAAGGCGCGAACGATACTAGAAGACGATACGGGGATATTTCGCCTCCAGTCAGAAATCCGAACTGCCAGGAAATCGCGGACACTGTCAGGTACTCACTATAGCGATTTTTACTCAGCAATTTCCGCTCGGAAACCGCGCTGGAAAAAACCGCTGTGAAATCGCGAAGTATATCACAGGCCTAATGTGAATTTTAAAGTGAATAATACAAATCGCTATCAACAATGGATAAAACAGCAATTTAGAGCGACAAAAATTGCTGTGTATTCTAAGCTCTGATTCACACAGACATTTATCTCTTTCACTTTTCTCCTATTTGAACAAACCGACCAATGCATTTATGTGTTCGTGAAAAAATATATATGCAATGACTGGATCCATTTTTTATAAAGTCACACTTGTTTGTGTAGGAAGATGTCGACTCATCGATTGAACCTAACACTAGACAAGAAACATTTGAGCAGAGGCGCCATTTCATTTTAAAACGCCGCGATTTTTGTCTCAAAACGACAGATGGCAAAAATCGTGGCATAAAAAAGGCTTAAGACGCTCACCTCGCTACGAAACTTTTTTGCTCCATAAGTAAAGCGCCTTATCTTCCACAGGATCCCCAAAAATAGACTCAAATTTGAGTAGCTCCGTATAAATGCAGAACTAAAAAGTCCAACAAGTTTTTCCAAGCTTTCCCAAGCTTTATTAATGTATCATTTCAACGGCCAATAATATAATCATATTTTTGGGTAAGAAAGTTTTTGGCTTTCTACTACTCCATCTTGATACAAAAAAAGGGATGAGGGAATCTTCCAAAGAAAGGAAGAAAGTAATCAATTTGAAAGTAAGTAACTCTACACATGGATGTGTAGATCATGCAAAGAAGTACCTTTCAGACACAAACTGAAAGAAAGTCCTCCTGAAACAGCTACTTTCATATAAACATTGAATTACA
>WOGO01008157.1:0-10774 GCA_015342085.1 Leptinotarsa defecta
CTTTTGTCTTTTTTATCTGAATGCATTTTATTCAAATGATGTTGTATACTTGAGGGTTTTATCGCTTCATTCAAAAATGTTTTTAACAAAGAAGGAACATAGGCGAAGATGGATTTGTGAGATTTCGAATAAATCCATATTTTATATATAACGCGCTACACTGCGGTTTCTTCTTTTTAGCTTCCGACATAATTTTGTCTTTAAAAATGCCGAAGTAAAGAATCGAGTATCAAAAACTTGCTAATGACACCGCTCACAGTATTCACCACAGCAAGTACAGCACTTTACCTAGCTAGTCGCTAACTGAATTCACTTGTTTTCGTAATATCGTCGAATGGCATTACTGGCTTTTATATGAGGCAGCGGGTGGGCCTAGTACTTTCGAGAATGGGGACTAGAAACTTTTCGCTTCGCATTGAAACTTACTGCCATCTATTGTACAGTTTGACAACTATCGGTCAGGAAATAGTTACTGTCTAATCACCTAGATGGCGTTACACGAGGAAACGCATGTTAAGCGTAAAGGAGCGGTAAAGTTTGTGTTAAAAGCAAAAATATTTTTGAATTTCTGTGCCCTTCACTGCCCCCTTATAGGCCTCCAGCGCCCAGAAGCGAACGTTATCGCCCACTTTGAAAAAGACTAGGCTTGATAGACTGCATATAGACTTGTGCACATTGCCAATTTCACAAATCAATTCAATGCAGAGTGCAACAGACTGTTGTCTCCAACTATATGTCTCCAACTGTCAACTACTGTTGTACTGCTCCCGAGTAGAGGGTAGATACTGCATCCTCCGGAAGGAGATAATATCAAAAGCATATATTTGTTGGTTCACAGAGGGATCAAAAACACCTTCACGTTCTGGTGCCGGTGTTTTCAGTCGCAGACCCAGGACAGAGATATCAACCTGCCTAGGAACCTAAGCGACTGTATTTCAAGCTGAAATTTACGCTATTGAATTGTGTGCGGAAAGATTGAAAAAATCCAATCAACACAAGTCAATAAAAATATTCTTGGACGGTCAAGCGGCGTTGGAAGCTCTTGGCTGTAGTGCTTGTGTTAGATAAGGCAACAATTTTAAATAAATTTCAAGACAATTGAGACGCAGAAACCTAACAGAGGTATCTATGGTATAACAGGGTGTTGCGCTTTGAAAACCCACAAACTGTATAACAAAATTTAAAATTCGTTTTTTATTCATGACACATAAAACTCAAATAATGGCCTCACGAAGGTTTTATTAGTGACGCAATAATAAAGAAAAATATAGAAGTTTTCGCAAACGACATGTACTTGAAAATTCAAAATAAAATATTTGTGGGCTTCTTCATTTTATATCCTGCGTGACTTTTGAATGAAAGTAATGATTCTCCAAAAAGTTGCAGAAATTATTTATTAGAAACGTGGCAACTCAAGGGCCGTGTTTGATATACTCGACAATATAAATTTTCAACGCGGTATATTTTATGTTTTGTTAACCTCCATTGTGAGTTTTATCGGAGAAATTCTGACGGTTTTTGTTGAAGTCTACAGAAGACCACACAAATATAATGGAAAACGAATAGTTTGGTGAAGTCTTTAATTGGAAGCATTTATAAAATAGGAGTGGAATATATCCTTAAGTGTTGCGGTTTGCTATCCTGACCAAAATATGTCAATTAAAAAAAGTTCTAATAATTCATATGAAAAGTTTTGGGAGGAATTTAAAGGTCATTAGATTCGACTAGGGAAAAACGGATTTCACTTCGGATTCATGCCTGGAAAATAACTGTCCGTTTAAAATTAGTCGAAATCCAATCCAGTTGAGTCGGTTACAAACAAACATACAATTGAGGTTTACAAAAGCGTATTAAAATAATTACATTTTATTCCAAAACTTTTGTGTTCTCGAATGTTAACCCATTTGTATACTTTGACCTCAATCACACCTTTTCTTGCAGCATAACAAGGTAACAAGGATATTCCACCTTATGCCTCGCAAACAAAACTCATTCTAGTTATGAATATTCAGGGTACAACTGATATAGTCATTATATTTTGTCGTTATTCTACACAGATCTGAGCCATCGATGCAGTATAATCACAAAATATTCCGTAGAATCGCAATAGCTTGCCAAATTGCTTCACGCTAACAATTACCTCTGCACGCTCTATTCCCCGCTTCCTATATTCCTTGCATTCATTATCATTTGAATAGTTTTGCATTAGACACCTCGAATAGAAAATTTGTGTTTCAAAGCAAAATATTTGTCACGGAATCCGTACTATAAGGCTGCTTGAAATATCGATTTGTTCAAAATAAAGGAATATTCTTTGACGCGTCATCGGCTTTCGCAACCTGACACATGACAAGGAATCCCTTTCAATATAATTTAGTTTATGACACGTTGATGCCAAAGGCTCTGTATCGGAAAATGGGACGTAGTATGTTTGCTGAAAAGCTTTAAATATAACTCAACTTGATTTTTATCTGGTATCATTTTGTGTGGAAATATGAGCCGAAAAAAAATTCAACCACTGCCCAAAAACAGATATTGAAATCATAATATTGTCTAGACGTTTCTATGAAAAAAATGCAAAAGAAACATGTAATGAGTCAGTCAACAATTATTGAGAAATTGCACTTCACATGTTGATTTTTGTTTCATTCTCAAGTAGAACAATCGTGGGTGATGCAATTGGCCGATACTTGATGTAAAGCCGTAACGCCAGCTGAACAGTTTCACAAAAACAGGCATATATGAACAGGCGTGTATGAACAAGCATATACGTGTATGAATAGGCGTCTTCATACTGTTTATGAATGTGTATGAGAACGCATGTATAAACAGGTATATATTATTATGAACATACGTGTTTGAACAAGCATATATGAGTATGAACACGCGTGATCATACTGTGTACGAACATTTTATGAGTACGCGTGTATGAACATGTGTATATGAACAAGCCTATATGAACATACATGTATGAAGAAGCATATATGAAATTTCGTGTATGAACAAACATATACGTGTATAAACAGGCGTGTTAATACTGTTTATGAACATGTGTATGGGAACGCGTTAATGAACAGGTATATATGAATATACGTGTATGAACAAAAATATAAGAACATGCGTGTATGAAAAAGCATACACGAGTATTCACAGGTGTGTTTATCCTGAACATGCCTTTATGAATGAGCCTTTATGAACATGCGTGTATGAACAGGTATATATGAACATGCGTTTATGAACAAACCTATATGAACATACATGTATCAACAAGCATAATATGGAATTGCGTGTATAAACAAGCATATACGTGTATGAATATGCGTGTTGATTAATAGATATATTTCAGATCTGTTTATACTTTTTCAGACAATGGATGTTCGATCTTATAACATTTATATTTACCTATCATTTGGATCACCACGAATTAAATCAAATAAAGAAATACACGTTCTTCATGGCTTTCATAACTATAATTATTCATATCAGGCCATGCAGGTCATAATCGCAGGTAAACTACACCGATGCTGTTGTAGGGCATCGCTAGTATTTACTATTTAGCTGGCTTCAATTATATCGATACGATCAAGCCGATCCATCCCCTTTCCGGGTATTGAAGTTAATAGGGTGAAATTAAACGAGCCATTATGCTAGATAAGTATGTGTTTTTTTAGCCTGAACTTGTATGGATTCGTCTATTATATTGATGGTGAACCTTTGTTATGGAAAAGTGTCGGTTTCTTTCAACGTAAATTGAGCGCAAATATAATAATCCGAAGTTTTGTTTTCTGACTGAGAAGTTCTGTAGGAGACGATTTTGAGTTTTTATGCTTCGCGAATAAATATAAAAAAAACATCAAGCCGTTAGAACGCATAAACCGTCGAAATAATTTGAAGCAGATATCTCTGGAATAATCGAAAATGGTCATAGTTATTCAACTGCACTTATGATCTACAGTGCACATGTGTAAATGAATCAATAAAATTAGAGTACTCATGCAGAAATCTAAGGATGAATTAGTTTAAATAACATATACGAGTATGTCAATTAATATAGACTACCAAGAAGTCAACATGGTATTGAACACGTGGGCCCAAAATTCTTCAAATTCAAGCAATAAGAACACAACAAATTCGAAAACAAAGTATATACATTCGTAATCACAAACACATTGTACGTATTTAATGACTTCTTGAATTCCGTTTTCAAACACATCACATTTCATCTGTGACACAAAATATTCATTAGATGATATCTAAATCGTTTACAGTTTCTGTGTTCTGCTAGTCTATAGGTTTTAATGTTGTACATTTCTCTTTGAATTATATAAACACAGCATTAGAAATTCACTAGTACTTGTTATAGTACTGTCATAATATAATTGAAACTAATGCTAGTACTAATGGCACTATAATCGAATTTATATTATTATTTTATATTTTCTATAAAGAATAAATGCTCATATTTTGTTGTTGAAACGTTAACCATTTGATTCAAACGTCTTTCAACATCTTGAGGCAACTGTTTCCAAATCGGGACTTACTCACCAAACAACTCAAACTAAAATTATGTGAGCGCTAATCATTTCGAAAGTTCCGTTATGCAATAGCATTTATGGCCCTGCATTACTTCAATCTGATTCCCTCCGTCTTCAACGAATCTAAAACAGTTGCCTTCGTTTTTCTTTTGGCATTCGAAAATATATCACCGGTCATGAAAGAATCAGGTTGGCTGTAACTAGAGAAACTCAGGACACTGCACCTACTCACAAACACCCCCACAAAGTCTTGAAGACTGGAATGCCATAATATTCAATGGAAAAATTGAATTCTTTCTCAAATTGCTAAATTCTACAATCTCCTGCCCAGTGAATTCAGATCCTACACGTTGGAATACTTAAAAAAACTCATTTATTTGAGTAATTCACTTTCCCCACGCTGACCGTGGCTCATGCGTTTACAAAAAATATTTGGTGACTGAATAATAATCATTTTTTGAAAATGTATGTATGTAATGTGATTCATCAATTTCAAATAAATTTTTTTTTTCTCGATTTCTCTCAGCTTTGCTGAGACTCCGCTCATTCACCTCAATATTTTTTTGTTTATTCTGTATGTTCTCACTTCAGGTGAATGAAGGCGTTTTATTATTATTATTATTATATTAATATTCTGCTGTTGACTCTACATGGAATTTACTGATGTTTCATTTACAATAAAGCCTGATAATGAATTCTATGTACACAAAGAACAATAATTTTCCTCAATCAACGTTGAAATTTCTTTCGACGTAAACTTCAATTGTTCTTCTTTCAAAAGACAATAAAGAAAGAGATGAGTTATACTTTTTCAAACGAATTTCACAATCAAATTGACTCCACGTAGGAAAACTTGGTGAGCCTAAAAGGTACGCTTGTGTAATTCAATTTTGGAATATTCCACATCGCCAGTTTTTCTCATTATATTCATTCCGGCTATAATGTTCACCTTACATGTCAAATTTCTGATGCCGAAAGCTTTTGTGGTTGTTTGTATCAGCTAATGGAATGAAGCTTTTAATTTAATATAAAAAATTTCACAAAAGCTCGAAGATCAATAGACGGATATGATAACACTGTTTCAATGGATTTACATATTATGTGAGTCGAACATCAAAGTCGGAGTATTTCAATTAATTATTGAGCTTTATGCACAACCAAGAGGTGACTTGAGTTATTTGACAGGTTTGTTTTCTTTTTTTATCATTCGCAATTTCTGTTTGGAATAATTAGATCATACGGATTATGTACTGATGTATTGAGATTCGACTGTGATAATTATAATGATAATAACGTTTATTCGTGGTGAAAAAAAAATCAATAGAGAAATATTGGATTTGGGTATAAAAATAAATAAACATAACAATAACCACAGAAGTACTTTACATACTTGTTTGTGGAATTACAAATATAGAAAAACACGAATGAATAGGAATAAAGTGAGTGTAAAATAAATGTACATAAAATTAAATTATATTTAATTAGATTATATTATATACGAATATGAGTATACATTCATACATTTCAATATCTGCATAGCTAATGAATAATCATGTTATTTAAAGATTATTATCAATCATATCAATCTGTGGAATGGGATTGATGAATATAAGCATAAAACATTAAAATTTGGACATTGGTTCAACCGTCGATCAGTTTATGGAAATCCATTTTTTATTTTTCTTCTCAAATGATTTTAATTGTTTTTTGATACGTATACTTTGAATGTCGCGTATCCCCTGAATAGAATTTTAGAGACCACGATGAATTATTCACCAATATACAAGGACCGTTCATCATTTTAACAGTTTTTACTAAATGTTCGCACAAAACGAAATTATATATTTTTTTATCATGTCTGTAAGCGATAGCCATAGAAATCGAAAGAGAATTAAAATCCTCTGGGCGAAACTATCAGAATTCGTTATACAAGTTACGAACAATGTGCCTCGTTTTAGATGAGTTTCAGATACCATAATGAATTATTGTTGGTTTTCTTATTCATTTTTTAATGTATTTTGAATCAGTTTTTCACGGTTTTTGTTTTTTATTTCGACAAAACGCTGATAGCTGACAGCAGAAAATTCAATAGTGATCGAATAAAAGTGGTTTTCTCTCATTCTATCCTTATTTTCGAACCAATCCTGTTTCAAAATGTTTGTTACAAAGTTACAAGTTCAGTCTTTTTTATTGAAATGGAGAAATGAAATTAAAGGTAATAATAAATTGTATGATTATAAAACAAACAATCTAGAACTTAGGCCTAATTTTGTTAGAGAGTTATCTATTAAACCGACTCAGTTTTCGATAAAAACCCAGTTGGAGAGTCTGTTTCGTTATGAATTGGTTTTTTAGTTTTTGGTTTCATTTTACTTTTTGAGTTCCTTGATAGGTAGAATTGGAACTCACAGAGTTAAATAGATGAAACAAAAAAAGCTCCCTCACACCAGAACAAAAATACTGTCACTCGACGCGAGTTTCGCTAACCAACCTCTCAATATGTCTACTGCATTTCTAAAATATTCCAATTTCGAAATAAACTAACAAACTACTCGATCAGTTTCAATATAAAATAGGTACAACTGAAAGACCGCGTGTTTGACATTTTTAGCACAATTTTCGAACCACTCGTTACATATTCACAATCCGGTATTTTTTGAAAATACTATTCTGACGAAATCCGATTATTTCAAATATAAGCTACTTCACCATAATTGCAACTACGAGAGTCTTCGCCAAAATCGCCACAACGGGTCTTCGCAATTATTTCAAATATAGACACCTTCGCCATTTTTGTAAATATCGGGCCATTCGCCAAAATTGCCGCAGCGGCGCATTCGCCATCATTTCAACCACGAGCCCTTCGCCAAAAACTGTGTTACATGCGCTTTCGCCAATAGTTAAAATTATGTGTTCCTTCGCCGAAATATTCTAAACGTGTTCTTTGTCATTATGTTAAATGTGCTTTGTCGCCAAAATTCAACAATTTAATTTGGATCCAACAGTATAGATTAAGCTGACAATTTTTTTTTGCTGGAATTGAAGAAAATGAATGGCATAATTCAAAATATCTTCACTGTTCGGAAAAATATGATAAAGTTCAATATTTCATGATTATCAACTCAAATAACCAAATTGAAAAAATAAATTCTTCAATCAGAACATATAAATGCTGAGTCAAGTGAGATGAAATAAAACTCTGGCAACTAGATTGAGTTTCAACTGAAAATAGGCTCAAAAATCTGTTCAAAATCTGTTTTTCCGTTAATCAGCTGTCGCCCCTATACGAATAACAACTCTCAGAAGTTGAGAAACTTATGCGAGCAAAGGACTAACGAGGTCTTATCTTTCAAGGGTATAACTGAAAAATAGCCTTTTTGACATTTTTGTCACTCGTTAAATACTCATACAACCCGCCATTTTTTAAACCACTATTCTGACGAAATCCGATTTGACTAGTTTTTATTGTAGGTTTGATGCATCAACATGTTCATTTGCCACTATTTCAAATACATGCGCTTTCGCCATTATTATAAATTGAAGTTCCTTCGCCAAAATTACAACAGTGGTTCTTTCACCATTATTTTTTATATACATGCCTTTTCACTAAAACTGTAGAGTCCAAAGTTAAAATTATTTGGTTCTTCGACGAAATTGTCTGAACGTGTTCTTTCGCCAATATGTTAAATGTGCTCCATCGCCAAAATTAATTACAAATTATTTATTTTGGATCCAATGGTCAAGACAGAGCTAACAAAATTTTTTGCTGAATGTATAGAAAATATATGGCATACTTCAAAATATCTTCACTGTTCGGAAGAAAATGATAAAGCTCCATTTTTCATAATCATCAACTCAAATAATATTTACAAATTGAAATAATGACTTTTTCGATCACCCAAGTGAGATGAATTAAATCCCTGACTGAAAGTTTGTTTTTCAAGCCCCTCCATCTCCAGGCAAAAATTGTTGAGAATATTACGGTACTTTCAAATAATTTATTCATATAGTAATTGAATTCATACCTGTTTTTTTCAGGTAGATTCATAATATATTTTTCATCTCAAACGACAGCTTTGCTTCTCATTGATATAATGAATATAATAATTGATAACTTTGATGAAATGAATAAAAACACTTATATCTAATTTCCACTAGTTATCTTATTTTCTCGACCGATTTCAGATTTTATCCCATTATCAAGTATGAAACTAACATGTGTAATCTTGATAATGGGGTAAAACTCGAAACCGATCGTAAAAATGAAATAACTATTGGAAATTGGACGTAAGTGTTTTTAATCATTTCATTGAAGTGACCGTGAATTCCCACAAAACAAGTTATCAAACACACATGATAATTGATGCTATACGAGTCTCTATTTTCTTCATATCCCCATATATACCTCTGTGTCTTTCGCAAATGAGGCAGCACCATCTTCTTGAAATTTCCACAGTCATGATAGACCAACAAATCGTACATTCCCTCATTTGATCGTTCAACGAATATGTCTTTCCGTTTACCTAAGCACAACACATCATTCATTATGTTCCATTGAATGATGGCTGTTAATTAATAATTTCCCGTTGCTCCATTAACGCGCAGAGCATTTTCCGTGATGACTGATAATGGTGAAAATGTATTAGATTCGCTATTGGTCGATTCATTGGGCATTGCACGAGCTTTTGAAGTGGTAAGTATTCATCCCACTGTTGCTGCACTGTCCGCATTGTTTGAATATAATAATTAATGATAATTGAAGTGGAATCAGAAATAGTGAAATGGATGAGCGGTAATGGAATAGTCCACCAACGAGCTATTGAACAACGTGTAATTTCCTTTACCGAGATTTGAAATCATAATTAGGACCATAATGCCACTAGATCATCATTTCACCACAAAGCAAATTAGTTTGATTTTGTTCAAAAATCAGAACTGAAATCTATGAAGACAGTTGCAACTAAAAACGCTGACGGAAAATAAATCCAAAAAAAGTACGACATCGCAACACTCTTCTTGATGCACCTTTCGCCAATCAAGTTGGCGCTTTCAGGACATAATAATAATGATAAATGTTCTTTATTTCACGTACCGGGGTTTAGCAAAGCAATATTCTTCTACTCAACCACGTTTGAAAAAAAAAGAAACATTACAAAAAATGAATGGCAATTTCAGGACAATAGTAAAATGATATAGAAATGTTTAGGTTTGAATCATGAACTGTATTGATTCCACAGGCTAAAGCTAGTCTCTATTTATAACTAACTAGGTACAATTTTACACATCAATGATTTCTGGTGAATATTCAAGCGATATTTCCTCGTGAAAGTTTTCGAAAATTTTACCAGAGTGATTCGTATGAATGTGCGGTTTGGAATGGGACATTTGTCATTGTATTTCATTAGTTCGGACTTTCATTGTCTAATATTATATGCAATGACTAGAATCCCTGAAAGAACCAAGAAGAAAAATAAAAATCAATAGCTGAAAATAACAATTATATTAAGCAAAAAAACCCTGAAATGAAATAACAGTGAAATAAAATACAAGTAAAAATAAAACAATTGAACAAGAAATGAGAAAATAATAGAGGAATAAAAAACAATTAAGAGAATCCAAGCCAAGTTACCTCACTACTTTTCCACTACTTTTATTTTTCTAAAATTTTGTTAATTTCTGTTTGATTGTTCTACTTTTACTGGTATTTTATTCCACTGTAATTGAATTTCAGGGTTTTTTTGCTCAATACAATTGTTACTTTCAGGTTTACTTTTTAATTTTTTTTATTGATTCTTTCAGGGATTTATTTTATATAATATTAGACAATGGAAGTCCGAACTACTGAAATTCCTCATGAAACAATCACCTTTAAAGAAACATCTGTCACTGTTCATTTATTTATTTATTTATTCAATAATACACTGTGTCAATAGATACAAAAAAAGAAATTTTTAAAATAATTTATTTCCTACGTATTAACCAATTATTCATGTGTTGAATTTTTTTTCATAGTTATTTCTACTACAGTATTTGTTGAAAGAATCACATATTCGCTTCGACGATTTCAGTGATGAGAGGGTCAACAATAGTTTCCAGCATATTCAAATACAGTTACCCTGTCAAAATTTTAATCAATAAATAGAGGTCCTTCAACATGGTTTCCCAATATTCCTGCCCAAATGTTAATTTTTTCTGGATATTGGGTATGTGTTTCCCGGAAAACGTGAGGGTTGGTGTTA
>WOGO01008158.1:0-10774 GCA_015342085.1 Leptinotarsa defecta
TGTCCACCATGTCATGTTCTATTAGTCCAAATTAAGTCTAATTCATCTTTCTTAGTCAAAGTCGGAAAAAGTCAGCTTCAATCAACTGGAAAGATTTTGATGATTATTTTACTATAAGAAAGCTACATTATCCAGAATTATAATATAGGCGACTTTTTATTTGGATATACCCCCGGGATCGGTTCTACGCAGGTGGATTATTTATATTTTCTAGGTATGTGGAACAATTCTGCAAATGCTACAGTTAAATCTACGAGTCGTGGACTTGATCAATATTTTAACCCATAATTGCACCTGTGCAAAGTCTGAAAATGTCTCACACGAGTACTATTTCATTAATCAATAATTTTACTGATTTACCTTCGAAATAATTGAAACTACTTGATTGGTGTCAATCAACATAGGTCTTAGATAAAGTTTCTTTGGTGTTTGACTTGTCACGTATCACGAACAAGTGACCTTTTTATTGATTTATCATGTTATATATCATTACATAAGGATAAAATATAATAGATCTAAAAATAGGCTACACATTGAAATTGTCATTGTGAAAAACAATTATTAAGTTGTGAAGAAGTCTCAATCATTTTAGGGGCTCAGAAACGATATTTTTCGAATCAATATTTTTATATTGTGATGGAGCTCTGAATTTTGTGAAGTATTTTGCAAGATAATTCTTTCCCGTTCTCAACGTTCAACGTATACTACTGGTTTACATCAATAGAAGGTTGGAAGTCTCCTAAGCAACAACTGATATGTTTCTGAGACTTGGAAATATAACCTTCGTCCTCATAGTCAACGCATATACCACTGATGATGTCTGTCGCAGTATCAGACGAAACGTTTGGTACTTTTCCATGAAAGATTAGTTAGCGAGAAAAAACTTACTTCTTTGCATGAGCTATCCATCTTTGTATCGAGTTTATTTTGAAATTAGATATTTTAAGTCCTTCTTACGGTTTTTCCCCCTTGGGGGTGGAAATTCCTGATTCCCATTCTTGATGTTTATTAACGTTATACAAACAACCTACCTGCATACTTCAAGATTCGGCTGTACATGTATGTAAGAGCGGGCAACAGCTACTAATTTATATTTTTAATTTAAAAATACAGTAATTAAAAAAATATACCAACTTCTTTAAGTAATGAATAACTCAGAGAAGCGAATTATGTTACCTATAAAGAAATTCGCGAAACTAACACAACCGTCAACGACGTCTGCCCTCACGCGTCATCCCGTCTTCGGGTCACGTTCTCGGCGATGGCGCTTCATTGCTTAGACCGTCCTTTTCCTCCGCGCAGCGTCTCCCGTCGTCTTACAGTAGAAGCGACGCATAATGGCTTACTGCGTTGCGTCAAGGTTAATCTTATCGTGATAGTTCAAACGATTCGTACAAATTACTCAGTGTAAGAGACAAAATTTGTCTATATTAAATACTTGGGAAAGAAAGTTTTTGGCTTTCTACTACTCCATCTGATACAAAAAAAAAATGGATGAGAGAATCTTCCAAAGAAAGGAAGGAAGTAATCAATTTGAAAATAAGTAACGCTATACATTATACTTCATTAACTTATATTGTGACGGATATAGAATTTCCTGACTGAAATTTCTGCAAGGTTCCTTATAAAGGCTATCTTTGCAAATGTGTCAGGTAAAAAAAAGTATGATTCCTCACTTGATTAGATTCGTCAAATTTTATTGTGTCAGAAAAAGAAGTTAGATTTTGCTAAAGTTACTACAAAGTTCAATTATGATTTAACAATGTAAGCCAAAAAACATTAGTCACCATAACTAAGACAGTGAAGTTTGTTTTGAATTTTATACTATCTTCTACTGATTTCATTTTATGCTGATTGACTAAATGAGTACATCAAAAAATATTTACACAGGTACATATTTAAAACATATATTTTGAGATTTTCTGGATATTAAGTAGTGACAATCATCAATTTTAAATTTACTTATTCTTGATAGAATATCGCTTATGCTAAGAGGTAAAAGTCTTAATCCATATTAAATTTTTGTATTTCAGCTCTTGCTTTTTCCTGAAGGTACAAGATTTACCAAGAAAAAACACGAAGCAGCTATCGAATTCGCCAAAAAACAAAACCTTCCCCAGTTAAAATATCATCTCCTTCCTCGCACAAAGGGTTTCGTTGCTAGTTTACCATCAATGATAGGTGAGCCAATATCTTAGCAGGATTTTCAATTTTGGTATTTGCTTGAATTTAGTGGAATTCAATTTTAAAAAAATATTCAGCTCATTGAGTGCCCCTTCAGAGTTTTTCAAATATGATATACTAATAGATGATACTAGTTGTCGCCCGCAGCTTCGCCCGCGTAGAATTTGGTTTGGTTACAATATTTTTTATCAACCCAAAATATCAGGTTTGCAACTTCAAAACTGACGAAATTCAATACAATCTTTAAACCCCTATATGTCCTGCTTGGGAGTGGGAATTCCTGATTCCCTTTCTTGATGCTTATTTACGCTATACAAAGAACCTACCTGCATATTTCAAGATTCTAGGTTCTATTGATTCGGCTGTACGTCAAGATAAGAGGGGGCAATAGCTAGTAATTTATATTTTTACTTTGAAAATACAGTAACTAAAAAAATATGCCAATTGCACTAAGTAATGAATAGCTTCGAGAATCGAATTATATTACTTATAAAAAAATTCGTAAAACTAACAACCGTGAGCGACGTCTGCCCTCAGGCGTCTGTCTGCGTTCGGATAGCGTTCTCGGCGATGGCGCTTCATTGCTTATACCGCCCCTCTAACCCCCGCGCATAGTCCCCCGTCGTCTTATGAAAGACGAGACGCGTAATGGCTTACTGCGTTGCGTTATTGTGATAACTTTTAAACGATTCGTCCAAATTACTTAGTGCAAAAGACAAAGTTTATCTATAATAAATACTTGAAACTAAAATTGTATCAATTTTTATAAGAATTTGACAGATATTCTAAAATGAGCATTGTAAAGAAAGTATCCAGTTTAATTGTATATATGGCTCAGTATTTTGCATATAGTGGCTACCACATAAGAGGTAGATACATGTTATCGCGGACTTTTATTCAGAACTATATGAGATAAACAATCTTACAATACATTATCTGCATGTAACTCCAACGGTGTAGGCAGTGCACGCCAAGATGGCTCTCAGAGAGCAAGAATTTTTCCGTCTTACTTAATACTTATCGTTATATTATGACCAAAATTACACAAAACCTTTGTAAATTGTAGCCTATATGTTATTCTGATGTACAATCTGTATTTATGTAAAGTTTCATCTAAATCCGTTGAGTCGTTTAGGCATGAAAGAGCCACAAATATACATACATTCATACATATGTCCATCCTCACAAACTTTCACATTTATATTAGTATAGAAGATAAATTGAATTTGGTTATTCATTATTTTTTGTTAATAAAATTCCAAACATCAAACAGTATTTTATTGTTTGTGAAAAAAATTATTTGAAGAAAGATTTTCAGTTAAATAAAATTATATATTGAATATCCTTTTAAGGTAAAGTTCCTGCGATTTATGACATTGAGCTAGCATTCAAAGAAAGTGATCCAAATGCACCAACAATTACCAGTATGTTATTTGGAAAACCTTTGGAGGCCCATTTCTCTTTCAGGAGAATACCAATGGAAGATTTACCTCAAAGCGATGAAGATCGGGAAAAGTTTTTGAGGGACTTGTTTGTACAAAAGGTTAGTTAAAATATGTGATATGATCATGTAATAACTAACTGTGATAGTATAGATGCAAATGTATTGGAATTACCAAAAATAACAGACCACTCTATAATAGCAGTTAACTGTTTCAAATATTGCATTAATATGCATGATAAAATTATAATTACTAGAAACATTTCAAATGAAACATTTCATAAGATCAATTTAAAGTTGATAAGACAGTGCTGGAATTTAGACTGTGTTGATGTTGATTCTGTTCTGTATGATATAATTGATAAAACCAAAATGATAGTCAATGAGCTTGCCCCACAAAGTAAAATCATTATTATTAGAGATAGGACATATCGAAATTTCAGATAGTGTAAAACTGAAGAGAATGAAGAACTGTGGCGGAATTATAAGTCAGTTAGAAATCGATATGTTAATGAAAAAGAAGAAAATTGTGTATCATGACAAATATATTAATTCAAATAGAAATAATCTCAGAGAGATGTGGAAACATTTGAGTTTCTTTTAAATCCTGACATTTCCCAAAACTTCAATAAAATATTTTTTTCATCTCCTGAGCCTTATCTTGTCAAAAATAACTAATACACTTTATTGTATGATTTTCACTATAAAGGGTTTTACTGTCGAGCATAAAATAATATTTTACGCTCAAGAAAGACAATGTATAGTGAAAAACTTTTGCGGTTTTTATAAAACCCTTTTTAGTAAAAATCATACAATAAAGTGTATTAGTTTTGATATAGATTTTCATCAAGTATCGGCCAGTTCTATTCCCTTATATTGTTACTGATTCACTAGAGATGGCTACAGCATTTAACGATACCCCTCGTAGATGATATTATGAGGAAAAAAAAGTTTAGTTTAAGAATGAACAACTTTTAGAAATGACGAAAACCAAGGAACTAGGTATGAAGGTGATATTTAAAACAAGTCATACACTATAGAGCCTTTTAGGAAATCCAAGGGACAAAGTCTAGAATTCGGAAGAGTCTGGAATTTACAAAATTAAATGTAAGGACTGCAATGCAAAATAGTATGAACAGACTTAAAGATCTATTAAACGTATTCAAAAAAACTTTATTGTGGGATTTTCACCAAACATTTTTTTTAATACGTTAGTTATTAATTTTCATCAAGTCTCGGCCAATTCCATCGTGTTGATCTATTGAAATTAGATATAAGGAACACTTAAAATGTGGAAGACCAGAAAAATCAGCAGTCGCCATCATATTTTGCAACAAAATCATTCCATAGACTTCAGTTCATTAAGATTAGTTAGACAAGTTAACAACAGGCATCTAGATGCCTACGAGAGTGTGGAAATAAATAAAAATAATAATATTATGAATAACGATAGTGGACCAATACCTAATAGTATACTATACAACTTGCTGAAATAATATTTTAATTATCAGGTTTATCTGAATATTACTTAAGGCCACATTGTGAAATTAATTTAGGGCTAGTAGATAAGGCAACATTGTAAAATTAATTCAAGACAATTAAGACGCAGGTACCTAGCAGAGGTATATATGATGTAAATAAGGATAACATTGTATGTATATTTAGTTTAATCTTCCTCTTGAAGATGATCACTTGATGATTGAAACACGTGTTGAGGTATTAAAAATAACGGTTTGGTGTTGGGATAAAACTCCAGTAATATGCATTACTACACCAAAGGTTCCAAACAGTGCACCACAAGTATCAAAATAGGAAATGAATGTCTTGAAATCGTTACCTAGATGAAATATCTGGGTTTCATGATTGATAGAACACCCACACTCAATAGTTATGCTAATTAAATTATAAAAATGATTAAAGACAATATTATTTTTTTCAAGGGTGGTGGAGTTATACTACTATATAATTCAGCCACATTTTGACTTCTGTGCTACATAATTGTATCTTCTGAATCAAAATAAGTTAGGTCAACTACAAAAACTGCAAAACAGAGGTATGCATATAATTCTGAGGTGCAATCGACTTACCCCTATTGCTCTATTCTCTTCAGTGGTTATCAATCTCAAACAGATCTTATTTTCTAAGTATGGTTTTTATATTCAAAATAATAATGGGGATTTAACGTAGGTATTTTATTAATTAAATTAAAGTTAACAATGAAGTCCACCAATATGACAGTAAAACCAATATAAGCTTCCATGTATCCAGAACAAACTCAAGGTCAGCAATGAAAAGTCTGGTTTTCAAGAGGACTAGTGGAATTTAATAAACTGCCTGGTTCTTTGAGAAACAACAAAAATATTCACACTTTCAAGCAAGCGTTATTGCAGCATATCAAAGAAGATAATACATTTTAATATATGTGTATGAGTGCATCGGTATATATACTTATTAGTTTTATTTATTTTTTGTGATATCCATATACTTCTTATTTTTGATTATTCAACTTTTATAAATCATTGATGTTATCATGTTGACTTTTTAAAATAACTATATATTATTTTTAATTTATTAATTTATTATTACTTTTTACTGACACTTACATTAAGTATTATATTTTTATTGAACGTTTGTACATTAGGGTAATCTAAATAAATAAATACTACTAAAATGTCGATAAAAAATAATAATAACAATAATAATCGCCTTTATTTCTCACATAAATTATGCACTTCATATTTGTTATCATAAGCTAATGAACAGGAGAAAAGGGCGGATTCCATTTGATTTAGAGAAAAGACCTCCACTGGAATGTTCTTACACTCAACCACAAAAAGGCTGCTCTAACTTTATCAAACTTATCAAAGTATTAGTATCATTACACAGCCTTCCATGAATGAACGTTTCAAGTTTATATAGAACAAAAAACTTAACATTGGTAAAAAGATATTTCAATTTTTTTTAGGACAAAATGAAAGCTAGTTTCATCGAAACTGGAGACTTTTTTTCCACATCTGGCGTCAAACGAGTAGAACCATTCGAACTGGAACGCCGCATTTACCCTTTACTAAATGTAATATTTTGGCAGTTCGCTACTTCAGTACCCATATGTTATTATCTTGTGAAGATGTTGTTTAGTGGAGAATTATTATACTTTTCCATTGGTGCTGGGATTGTTGGAGCATGTAAGTATATTCAAACCTTCATAATTAATGAGATGTTTTGACAAATTACCATTTTCTGGGTATGTACTTTGTACTTCCAGATATGCCAAAGCTAGACATTATAAAACTATTAATTTCAATATAAATTTTTGTGTTCATTTGTAGTTTTCCTGCTATTGAAAAAAACAATTGGAATGTCCGAAATCAAGAAAGGTTCATCATATGGATCAGGACCAACTCCTAAAAAGAATCAGTGAAAGTGTTACTCATCTCCTTCCATAGTTGATGCCGTTTTCCAAATTATGGATCATCAATGTCTGTGCCAAACTCGAGACATTTCCTTATTTGGATAAAACTAGTAGTGAATTTTTCCCCCATATTCTTGAAGGGTTGATCAAAATACACCCAGAAAAACAAAACATTTTTTTGTCACATTTTCACTAGTTTTCTCCGTAAAACTATCATTACGTATTTATTTTACCAAATGCAATCATCATAATGTATTTATTTTACCAAATGCAAGCTCAATTGAATCGTTCGTTCATCGAACTTTATGACCTCCTGTATCTGACCATGACAAAGTAAGATTTTTTTTTCATAATGTGATTCGATTTTGATTCCTTTTCTTTTGGAAACATTTAAATAAGATAAAGTTCGGTAATATACTAGAAAATTTATAAGCTTTCCATTCCAGAAATCATTGAAAAAATTGCCTACATATTTTGCAGGTCGATTAGTCTAAAATAATGTTATTGATTGAAGTTACAAGTGCTGAAAGTAAGTGCATGAAGGTGCAGTGAAATGTCAAAAATGGAAATGAATGTGTCAGCTTATTTTCTTTGAATTAGTACATACTTTGCATCATATGTGTCGCGGGGAACCTTAAAATAAGAGGTTCAAAACACAACTTCGGTTTTGTCATTTTTATTTAGGGCAAGAATTACCTCAATCCTTAATATCTCGAAACTGAGAAAGTGATTTGAATCATGCACTGATGGCTACAATTGTAAGTTCAATATTTTCAGTTACTGTAGTTGTTACTTTTTTTCTTAGAAGGTATGAAATAATTAATATCTATCTCATTTATTGAAAATATAGTCTCCATCTGTTATGATTCATTTCCTGATTTATTTTGAAAACAAACTCATTAATGTTTCCTAATTGACCATCCTATGTTTGTTCATTTTGACTGTTTCTTTGGATATACAAATTGTCATGAGGTGAATGTCTGAAAAATTATGTTTACATATTTTTTGATGCCTTATCAAAAGTAGTGTGCAATTTGGAATACTAAGTTCAGAAAGCTCTAATAAATAAAGTGTAATGAACTGACCAATCACTTGGTGTTCAACTACTCATTCATTGAATTGTTTGTAGTTGTTTTTAAATTGATTACCCATTTCTATGAAATAGGAAGTTGCTGGATATTCTTTAGATATGAAACAATGGCACTCTAAATCAATGGTATCACTTCTAGTCCCGCTAATCAAATATGCGAATGATTGGATTTTGACAAAAGGAGGCTTATTTCAGAGAGAAAACATCCAAAAATGATTTGAGTGAATGTAATGTACTATTTGAATCATTTTATTATTGTAAAACTTGTATGGAGGATCAACCCATATAGGACAATGTCAATAATTTTTGAAGAAGAAAAAATTAATAACAACAATAAAATAGTTGTATAGGAAATAAATTAGTGTACCCATTACAATAAAAATTAATTAAAGTTGTGAAACTAGACCTTGAAAAGTTTTAGGAAATATAAAGATATACAACTTTTGTTTAAAGCATTTTTCCTCATAACCCAAAATTTTACAGTAAAAATTGGAAAAACTGGTTTTCCCGTTTTATGATTTCTTCTCACAGAAGAATTTTGTTTTTTCACGATAATTGGTGGAAACTTACCTTTTTGACTTCTGTCTGAAACTTATGTGCTGAAAATATTTTTTTTTAATCAACAGTGATATTTTTTTGTTGTATTATCTACTATCAGATAATTGAAATTTTCCAGATGAAATATTCGAAATGTTGCATTGAAAACTACAAAAGTTCAATTACGTAGAAGAGTTGTAGACCTTTAAATTTTCTACAACTTATGTATTTAACTTTTTCAATAGATCCAGACTTTACTGTAAATAATGAAAAACCATTTTCCATACCTAAAATTCACCCTATTTCATTCTCTGAACTGTGGATTCATTTAAATTTGTTTTTTCTTGGCATTTGCTATATTTCCAGATAGTTGTTCTGATAATTGGAGTTTTACTGTAATTTCTACTAACATCATCAAGTTGTCAGAAGGCAATATTGTGTAATAGTCGCAAATTATTGAGTACTATTAATTTTTCGTGTAAATATGTACAGGTGATCTAGTTATTAGTGAAAAAAAATATTTTTTTGTGGACCTGACTAAAAATATATTACTCAGGTTTAGAACAGGCAGTGCTAGTATTTTTTCAGGACAGTAACTCTTACGGTGGACAGTTTTGAATCTAGTAAATGTGAAAAATTAAAATGTCATCTTAGAGTTGAAAATAACATATAATTTTAGTATCCTAAGCGATGATCCCGAAGACATTATATTGGAATATTAGGGCTCTATAAACCGAGAAAACTTTCTATAAGAAAGTTATTGCAAGGAATATCAAAGGTAGCATTTAAAGATATTACCTCAACCTCAACGAAAGTTTTAATATCGGGAACTTTTACTCAAAGTAAAAATGTTTTGATTTTCTACTTCTAGCATGAAATCATATTTACTCTTTTCAACGGTTTGACAAAATCAAAATATCATAAGGAATTAATTATAAAAAGGTATGGTTTTCACATATGTGATGGAATCGGCCAATACTTGATGAAAATCCATAACGTATTCAAGAAATAATTTATTGTGAGATTTTCACAATAAAGTGTGTGAGTGTTTAGTGAAAATCTCACAATAAATTATTTCTTGAATACGTTATAGATTTTTCATTATGTATGTTTACTGAAAATCTCACAATAAGGTGTTTGTTGAATATCGCATTTTCAGTTCAAATATTTTCTTACAATTTGAGTAAAATTTGAAACAAGTGTCATTCATGACCCAGTATTATATTTCCTGCTTTACTTTTGAGTTTTTCTTTCAATCAAGTTTCAAAATTCAGTTAATGAGTAGTTGATCATTATTCAGTATTGTGTGGTTTATGGTATTTATTCAATATTTATAAATCAACAAAATTTGTATTTACGGGAAGGTGCTTTAATATTTTGTTTATTATATATCAAAAGCGACATTTATTTATTGATGTAAATATATATTATAGTTTGAATTGAAAGGGGTATATTTTCAGGAAAGATTATTTTTCAAAAAGAACGGTTTTGGCTTTCTACTTCTCTATCTTTATAAAAAAAATGTAGGTGTCTACTATATTGTGTAGCATTCTGTAAATAATATCCGATTCAATTCCATAACGAATGTTTGAAATACAAAAGTGTTTTTTTTTGTATTTATATAAAAGTATTTATTTTGTAAATATTTTCTTTGGTGTAATTCAATGTTTATATGAAAATAGCTGTTTCGAGAGGGCTGTTTTTCCATTTTTTTCCTGAAAGTTACCTCTTTCCATGATCTACTCATCTTTGTATAGAGTTAATTTTTGAAATTGATTGCTCCCTCCTTTCTTTGGAAGATTCCCACCTGTTTGAATCAAGATGGAGAAGTAGAAAGCCAAAACATTTTTATCCCAAAAAATATAGCTATAGTAACATTTGAGTTCACAATATCAATTTTTTGTGTTTCCTCAATATGACACTGCACAACAAAGTAGCCCTATCTCAAGTTGTGTCTCATCAAACCAGAAAGGAGAGAAGGATCTCCATCAGTCCTTGAGGGTGGTGGAAGAGTACACGCATGTTATCGGTATGAAATTCGGGATAGACAAATGTGCAATGGTCCATCTCAAAAGAGGACGATGCGGGGACTACGGAGAGGATGTGCAGC
>WOGO01008159.1:0-10774 GCA_015342085.1 Leptinotarsa defecta
GATCAAGATCTTCAGATGATGTGGTGCTGCAGGTTTTTCCGGGTTTTCTTGCAGCTGAAAAAGCAAATGCGCCACTGGAATCAATGAAGTCGCCCCGCAGCGCCAATTAATTTTTATTGTTGTTTTATAATTTCACAAATATAGGCTCTTTTACAAGAAAAAAGAAAGTTCTGCTGACAATAATGGAGTTTGACAGAACTGCTGAATTGAACTGAAGATATTCCCTATAACTGAAGATAAAATGGGATATTAAAAAGGAACAATTATCTAGAGATTATATTTAGATAAATTCAGGAGGATTTCTTCAGTTCTTCAAGTAGGCTTAAGGATGTATGAAAATGGTAAACTAACCTATATTCTGTAAGATTCAAAAATTATATTGTATCATATTTAGATTTCAGCATAACATGCCGTTTGAATTACGGTTTATTGTGACGCAACCGATGCATTTCAAGCCCATTTCAATCCGAAACGTCGAACATTCCTCTATCCTCCCGAGTATTCCCCGTGTAATTAGAAACGTAATACAGATATTGCCGATATAATGGAGCTCTTCGGTCGTCGGTTTTCATCTCGCCGCGTCGTCGTCGTATGGGGAAGAGGGATGCGCGGGCGGGGGAAGTCTCTCTCTTTCCTCGGAAACATCATTCTCGTTTTCCATTGGCTCTCGTTCCTCCCTTTGGAGTTGCATCTGCTGTCGATGCGATTCGTAAATCAAAATCGCGAAGCGAATTCTACCCTTTCATTGCGCGGACCTGTCGTTACGTGGAAACGGAACAACGCAATCTCCACGACACCCCGGGGGTGGTGCCGACGGGGGTGTCGGTACGTTGGACCTCAATGATTATAGTGCACTTGTTTCGTACAGTCGTTCAAAAAATAATCAACATTGTTTTCACATCGTCATACGTAACATATTTCAATCAGAGTATATTTCCGCTTGATCATTGAATGAAATGAAAAGTATCATGTAACCAAATTATATATAATTCAAAAACAGGAATAACTGCTGGGAAAATAACGGAGTGTCTACATTGCCAGTTACGTGTACTCAACGCCAAAATCATACCACATAATACCTGGCAGAAGACATCTCAAAACGGAAATGGAACCGTTACTTTTTTGATACCTTACAATTTTAAGGGTGATTAGTATCGACCAAAAATTCATCGAGTTGTGAACAAACTTCAACACGATAAAATAAAACTAGATTGGTTAAAATGTTGGCCCAACGACCTGCTATGACATCGCGTTAATTTCTCAACGACAATAAAATTATATACTCGAAATTTTCGAATTATCCCAAATGACGTTGAACACCCTTAATACAAGGCACAGAAACCTAATCTCTTAACCTATCGCCCGATGAGTAGCAAATCGGTTAGGTATTCTATGATTTTGACCAAAAAATTGTTGAATGAAGTCCACAGCGAAACAGGTTTGCTCAAAACGGTTATAACTGGTGACGAATCATGGATATATAGTTATGACATTGAAACCAAAGTCCAATCGTCCCAATGGAAGAGCCCAGGAAAGCCAAGACCTAAAAATACACGCCAAGTTTGCTGTCAAGGTTTTGCTTATTGTTTTCTTCACAAGAAAAAACGTAAAAGGGGCGCCTTACTCCTCTTTTATTGGGGTAAGATTCTAAAATACGTCTCCTTTTATAACATCGAGAAACAAACCCTAAGTTTAAAACGCTCTGTATATTCCGAAACTTGCATTTTCATCGAAATGGAAAGGCACGTGGACATACCGAAAAGAATAATAAAGTGAACCGGAATAGATGGCAGAGGTGACAGATTATATTTATGAAGTAATGTTTAGCTGAGCGTGGCAATATTCTTTGATTTAACAGTGATGATTCATCACAATTTGCGATCGTGACAGGCGACTTGACGCCATAATACCATTAATTGGTGAGAACCGTGCTTCTGATTAATTAGTGGATATGTTTTCGAACGAGGATATAAGTAACTAGCCGCGGATTGGGAATTTCAGTGATTAAGTAAACGATGATTGGAGTATACTCTCTTATAAAAAAATATGAGCAAGTGGAGTGTTCAGAATTATCAGTTTACAAATCAATGACTATTTTGAAACACTGCTTAAACCTTTCGACAGGTTTGACAGTGTAATGTGTGGGATTCAAAATTTAAAATTTGGTGGTGATTTCAAATGTCTGAATCGAAATACAAATAACTTTGTCTCCATTATAATTGATGAAGCTAAATTTGGTCCATTTCATTACTTTGAAAAACAAATTTGTATAACCTTGAAATCCCTTGCGCAGTAAACTCATTTTTGCGTTTTGAATAATGACAATTTGAAAATTTTCGTGCAAACGTCATACGTCAAAACTAATGATCCAAATTCTCCCAGAACACAAGGAAGTACACCAGGTATCTCGTCTCGACATCTAAATGGGTAAAAACCTCTGAAAAATGCCGTTTCGTGTAAATTTCACTTTCGTGGCTAACTGTGTCATCGGCAACGGTATATGTATGTAAAATTTGAAATATGACTCGACGTCAAGGAAATATATGTCGCTGTAGCGCTCGGTCGGCCTTCTCTGCCTCCTTGATTTACCGCCGAGCTTCGGACTTGTTGGCCTAGGTCGTAGTTGGCGCGGTACGTTTGGAAACAAACGAAAGTGGAGGCGAGTCGAGTGTACAAGGAGTTTGGATCGTATTTGGATCTTTTGTTTCGGTACCGTGTCATTAAAAATAAAAATTTCTGCCGATGATGACGCTATTGAAACGATAAATAACTGATCCAATAAAGGATCCAGCCAGGAGCGATAGTACGTGATCGACATTTGAACTGATGATTGCGACAAAAATTATATGTGACACTCTACTGACTTAGTACATACCCCCTTTTGAAGCGGGTTCAAAAATAAACCCAATAAAATCAATTATGATACATCCCGTGTCTGCAGCATCTAAAAAATCTTCACGAGCACGGAAAAGTATCATCTCTGCCCCAATTTCCCGTCACCTCGACGATTACATCACAATAAAAGCGGTACGACCTCATCCCCATTCCGAATAGCAAATTCCACCGCATAACGTTTAGTAGTCGATCCTGAAGAGAGTTTGAGACGATCCAAAACGGCTCGTTTTATCGCGATGGCCATTTAGTAGATTGCGAGCAAGATGGCGAGTCGCCGGGAGAAGAGAAGCAGCGTCGCGACGGCAAACGTCGGCCTGGATGCGCCGACGCCGCGTCTATTTCGGAGATGGCCCTCCTCTCGATTTTGATGGACATCCAAGAACCGCGCCCTCACTGCATGCAACAAATCTCGTCTTTATCGCCTTTTGGGCTTTGTAATTTGAAATGAGTTAGTCCAGCATTGTCTGTTTTTGCAGTTACTTTTTTTGCAACTTATAATATTCGAGAAGATTCAAATGGTTATTTTCGGTTCAATTTTCGCAAAATAACTTCATATCTGTTATTTTTTGGTAAAAGGCGAATGCAGAATACACCAGTTGTGTACTAGAACTAGTTGTACTAGTACTTATGTTTTTACCAGCGAAAGCTAAACTTGCAATCTTGCATCAACATTACGGTGCATATTTGAGAGAAACTGATTCAACTATTTCAGTAATACTAATTCCTTGAATGAAAAGCGTAATTACCTACAATCACTGGGTTTCAAACGGTTTCTCGAACTCGAATAATATACAATCGGTCATTTCGAAAATTCTTGGCCATCATACGGTTTCTTGCAATTCCCAAACCATCGAGATCTTTTTCCCCGCGAAATATACGGCTAAAAATGATAATTAAGCAATTTCAAAATGGTCTTCGGTCGACGATTCAACGAGTCTGCGGGAAGATTTAGTACTTCTACCGCTTTCAGTAAAATATCAAAATGATGCTCTCGACTGATGTCGACCGTACAAAAACTCCTCGCAAGCCATAATAACTCTGGACCACTCGACGTCTCTATACGCACATCATATTTACGATCCCAGCAAGATCTGTCTACAAATCCCGACGGTTTTGACTTTTTTCGAATGAATTGCTCTATTTGTATGAGATCGCCAACAAACAGGGCGTGATTGTGTATTCTGGTTGAACGGCAAGTAAAAACTAGACCGGACTTCTTGGTGGTCACCGCATAAGTTTATTAGAACTGCTTTCTCACGATGGTAATGTCTTCTGTTGATGTGGGTTGGTCTATATCAAATATCTTCCTAAATGACAAATTATTGGTACTTTCCTAGGATTTTCCTCATTTTTGAAATAATAATGATCGTGACAGTGATAATTTGGGACGATTTTGAGTAATAAAAAAACTGGTTGCAAATCCAAGACACCACGTATTTGTAGGCAATACGTAACTAAACGTAAATATTAAGATTCTTCTAAGAATATTTGAGTTTATCAGGATGCCTTTCGGAATTCAAAATGACCCTTAAAAGTTTGAAATATTTCACCAACAATTATTGTGAAAATTAGGAATCTTTCAAGGATTTTTGAGTTTATCAGAATGCCTTTCGGATTTCAAAATGACCTTCGAAGGTCTCAAACATTTCATCCATAATTATTGTCGAAATTATGAAATTAGTAATCTTCCAAGGATATTTTAGTTTATCAGGATGCCTTTCGGAATTCAAAATGACCCTTAAAGAAATTATCATTTCAAACCCTTTTTGTTTCAACAATTCAGTGTATTGGTTTAAAGAACATTTCGTGATACTCATAAACATTTCTTGAATTCACCATAAATGATTTTGCTACGGTTATATTAAAATCCTTGAGTAGGTCAACAACCTGCTGATCGTTGAAGGCTCATCAAACTTCCAGACTCAATTTTCATGAAACGATGTTTCAAGGACTCGAACGATACAACCGGATGTCGACAGTTTGATGGAGAAGACCTCCACAGCGTGGAAACGTCGGAAAATCAATATCGCTCTACGTCATAGGCAGAGTTCGGATGAACCTCGCTTCGGTTTTCCTCTTTTCCGACTCAACTTTTGTGAAATATTACCGTATTAAGGCCGAATACGCCGGAACACAACTTCGTTGTTTCTGTTTATTCGAGAAACCCGGGGTTGGGCTCATATTACTCCGGGAAAACAAAAGTATATTACTGAACGTGATTTTCTTGATATTCCTCTGAATACTTGTATGTACCGATTCTCCTGTTTTTTTAATAAAACGACGTGGAGAACAATGAATCATAACTGTACAGAAAGATTGTCTTTCAGCGTTCATTGAAAGTTTTTTGCGTTCATCGATCGGGTTGTGTGAACTATCTTTGAAATGCATTAGAAAGGATTATTTCAGTTAGAAATGAAACTAACTTATAGTTCGTCGAGCTGTCAGAAAATAGATACTTCTTACAAGTCAATTGAGTTCAAAACATTCGAAAACTGATGATTATGCGAGAAAGTTTACAAAATTTTGTCATTGATGTTGCTAAAGGTGTTCGGTTTCCTCCATATCACTACAAGAAAATGCTTGAAATATGTTTTTTCATTGTATTGTATAAGAAGGGGGGAAAAGTACATCAATCGAATACGTTAGATATAATGCAGTGGGGTATATCATTAAGAGATGAGTAATTGATATCACGGAAATGGCGACTAAAATGCAAAATTTGTTCACAGAATATAAGTAAAACTTCATTTCATCTCTATTGTTATTGCAAGGAAATTAGAAGGGGATTTTTGATAAGAGATATTGTTGATAAATGTTGTTGTGCAACAGTTTATATTGAAATGTTTCGCCTGGTTGCCTTCTTGTGATGATATTCTGATGAAATTTGAATTGACTATTGGTTCATGTTCCGGTTTACCCTTACAAATGGTATTATATATTTCATATTTTTAAAATTTCTTTATACTTCTTAATGATTTGTCCTTCAAAATGAAAATGAAATATGTTGAAACATCGCTAAAGCAGACTAATCAAAACGTTTCTCAAAAATTGATTTCCAAACATCACTATGTGACATTATGTTCTTTCATCCACTCACCTCGGACACAATCCACTAATTAATTCCGAAAGAAATAATTAATTCGTCATCGTCAACATGTAACATCCATAAATGTAAATGATAAAACCGTGTGTATCGGAAAACATGCGATTCACCTGTTAACTGCATCCTCGGGGAGTAGGACACATCTCCCCTAATGTGCCGTTGTCTCTAAACAGATTTTAATGCACTCCCAAAACAATGACACGCACCCCAAGTCATAACCACCAGGCGCTTGGCTATAATAAATATTTTTACGAGCCTTCCCCGATTCTGCGAGCCACGTCAGATCGGATAGACAGTGACGGCGCTACTGCGTAAGCGCTGGGGTCACCTGATGATGATTTACTTTTATTCCTGCAAGGAATATATAAGATGATTCACATCGATTTTTGGCCCTATACACGGCTCCGATCTCAACAAACTAAAGTAGTAAGTTGTAGGTTGAAAATTGTGACATTCAACACTTCTCAAAGACATTTCAATGCAATGTTTTTTATTCTTACTATAGAATTAATGCTAGGCTGAAAATGTTAATTCTTCAATAAATTGATTTCACCAAATAACTTTTTTGTACTATTATCTCACACATAAACTTCCAATAGTATTCTTAATATTTAGTAGTATTTCTGAAACTTCAGGAATCATAGGATGGTGGAGAATTGATGGGGAAATTTCTTTCAAAATTACTTTTTTACTCAACAGTAACTCAGGAATCAGGTTATTCAACGTTGAAAACGAACCACTCTGGCAAGGAGTTCCATATGTAAATTGAATACTTAATTAATAGTATCTGAAAAAATACCATGCGCAGAACTCATCATTGTTATTACTGAACCACCAACGAGAGGAAATGTAATGGGTCTGGATATCACAAGTCGTACAGTCGTGTTAAGCCATAGAAAGTCAATTTTAGGGAAATCCCCTTATCTCCTTAGATCATTGATCGTTGGTCGGTGATAAGGGGCATTACTCATACCCATTACTCAGTACTCATTTGTATGTGAATTCTCGTTGCTGAAAATCCCAAATTTTTTACATGATATTCAAACAAAAATTGAGAAACTGATTCCTCATTGAAATAAGTTTACGATTGCGAATCAAATTCAATAGATTTATACAGATTGCAATTAACTACTTTCAATATTTTGACAAAGTTTTATTATATTTCACTAGCCCCAAATTGCTACCTCATCATCCTGGAAATCATCGGGCAGTAAATAGAACAAATCGAGCATAAATTTCGCTACACATCCCTAACCTCATATAAACCGTCATTGTGTTTCGAAAAGGTTTTATTGCTATCAGCTGATTTTTACGGCCCAACTAAAATCTGTCGAGAACATCATTCAGCGCGATATAAATGCAAGGTTTTATAGATTGTTATAGGCATTCTTTTCAATAAAATTTGCAACTAAGCCATTTATCCGGTCCGTTATAACTTGTCGTACAATTTGATTTTTTTTCAGTCGATGCCAATATAAATTTAGAAACTTTACGAGCGTCGATACGATAATGTTCTGTACTAGCCACCCACGATACACGTAAGTAATAGAAGGATGGTAATGGAAGGGGTCAGAGTTCTGAGTTACTCGAAGAAATGACTAGAGGGGGAGTATACGGTTTGGCGATAGATATTACCAATTCGCGGGCTTATATTATCATGTTTCTTTTGGATATTAATTTGAAGGTTGTGATAGATTAAAAGAGGAATAACCCTTCACTTATAATTCGATTCGTACTGAAGAAAATGTGATATTTGTTTCAGTTTACGCGAATACTGTTTGGTCTTCATAATGCTCCTACAACTTTCCAGGTATTCTCAAATTTTATATTTTGACAGAACACCGTTGAAAAGCAGGGTCTATTCACTTGCATATACTGGTACATTTGAATGCATGTTGATTTTTTTTTCATCGGCCCAAAAATATATACCCGAGTAATAATTACAGTAAAATGAAACGTTGTTTACACCAAGACCATTACGCGTTCACCGTTAGCTGAAACCCATAATTGCTTCGTAAATATACTTAAGGGCTAGTTTAATCCAACGTTACATCATTCAGACGTCACACAAGAGAATAATTAACTAATTTCACTTGGTGCTATTTGGCGGGCGATTGTTTAACTACCTCCATACCTAGTAGCAATTACAACTTGAAACTTCCCACGGCACCTTCTCCCGTATAATTATTCAATAAAATGGGTAAGTTGGGAACTTTTGATTAAATTAAAAATTCCCGAGTTTTAATCAAAAGTGTGATCAGGTGATGGATTATCACAGGAGCCGGCATTCGGAAGGTTAATTAACATTGGGATTTTAGTTTCCATCAGAAAATGTCTGGGAGCGATTGGTAAATTTGGAGTTATTGGCTTTCAGGCTTTTGCTTATTGTTGTTATCAACCTAGATTTTGTGTAGTAGTGACATTTGAAATAGAATGCAAAAAAATCACCTAGCTGGCCAATACCATAACAAATTTTGAATTAAATCTGACAGGTTAGTTGGTTTCAGCTAGAACATGGTTTACTCATGTTGCCAACTCAGTTTGATGGGATCACGGACAGAAAATGCAAGTGGTAAAAAATTAAGCTGAGCACATTCAATTGAAACATTCTGAACATAGTTTCGAATCACTTTTCCTAAACTCTGTTGAATATTCTAAGGGTTTCAGACTCCCCTGCTCTTAAGAAGTGGAATATGTAAATATGTACTCCTAATTTCAGGTTTAAACCATTTCAGGTAAAATATTGTAAGATAAAGTGACACTGAAGCCCTCTTGACGGCATTCAAGTACAATGTAAGAAACCAACACGAAATTCCTTCCACTTTCCAAAATTCTTTGGCGGGCCATTTCGCATATTTCAGAACTTGTATAAAGTCATCCCCGCATCGACACCGTCGCATATTCTTCTTCTTCTTCAACGTGTTTTGCCGTCTGGCCGGGATATGTAATATGGCGGCGAGATCCAGAGACTAGCATTGTTCGAATTTCACGCGCGTTTGTTTGTTACCTCAGCAAGTCCGGTGTAATTAGCAGTCTCTAAAAAGCTGACAACACTTTATAAGATGTCATGCCGGACCGGGTCGGCGTTATCTCCTTCTCTGGACACGTTCTGCGATATTCGAAGACTTTTTTGCGGACGGACTTCTTGTGTCGCTTCTTCTTTACTAATGAGACGAAACATGAGTAAACGGTACATGCGAATATTTATTGGATTTCGCGGTTATTTGCTTCCATTTTGAGAACTGGCACGGCATGATTCAAATAACGAAGTTATTTGCTATAGTGTATCAATTCAAAGCATACTACAATAAACGCTTGTGTTCCTCAAGGAACTATATTGCCCCCGAATTTCTTTAAGGTAAACAAGTGATTTGAAAAATTACGAATCGTTGCCTAAAAATTGAATCTAGGCCCTTCTATCAAGTTTTGATCAATTATTTCATTTACATTTACATGATATAAGAGAATGAACATCGGGCTGGGTCTATGTCAAAGCTATTTTCCAAATTTTTCTCTACGACTGCTGCAAACATCATCAGAAGTAATGAAGCATTGAATAAAGTGCTCTATTTGTCCTCAGCAGCGATTAACATAAAGAGAAGTTGATCGTTGCTGAAACTTCGAAATATGACCTTCATTTCCGCAAATACCACTTATGATGTCTGTCGCAATAGCTAACAAAACGGATTGGCTTTGTCTTCAATCAACCTAAATCAAGTTCAGAAGAATAGGACAAACATTCAACAAAGGACCCGTTAAAACTAGTTAGGTTAGATTAGGGTGAGTGAGTGGGTCTATTTGACCGTCCGCCGCAACTCGCTAGGGTTTATTGTGGCTCACCTAATCACACTCGACTAAATGAATCCAGCTGAAACGAAGCCGATTTATTTATATGGTGAGTCATATAGTAAGAGGGAGGCTCTGCCAAACTCTGAAAACCTGACAGACATGCAGAGGACAGTGCGCTGTGAGAAAGGCCTGTTAGACATCGTAGTTAATCCCTAGTGTTGGCCAACAACTGTTTGGTTTCAATCTTGGAAGGGTTAATGAACGCCGTGGAGTGAGCCAATCCTGAAAGATTTTGCCATAAGTCCATAAATCTTCTTGCCATAAATCTTCTTGTTCAATATTTTTTTGTAAAGCCTAAAGTGATGCCATTGACATGTTCTGGTTTGATGAACCTGCTTGCAGTAATCTCCTTTGCAAGGAAACCAGGAGCCTCTTTGCCTTCCCGGCAAATATGTCCAGGAAGTCAGACCAGAGACAACTTGTTGAGATTTTTCCTTGAAATACAATCGCATAGGCTCTTCCTAGGGCCTGCTCTTAATATTTCCTTCCCCCGGAGGATCCAGTTCTCTATACTCGGAAAAAATACTGTATGAGGCAGTTTGCAGTTGAAAGCATAATGTTAGATGCAGTCCATCTAGCCTCTCTCTCCAGAGAAATGTGTGGAGGACGTAGAGCTAGGAGAATATCCATGGCCGCTCACGATGTGGTACTGATGGCACCATAGATGGCCAGACAAGCCTGCCTCTTCAAGTCAGAGAGCTTAGCCTGAGCCGTTTTCCGTAAAGCCTTCGGTCGCCAGGCAATTGCTCATGACAATCGTCATATGAATTCAATGGATTTGCTTGGGACCTAAACCTCAAGTTTTACCACAAATCCTTCGACAGGTCCATAGAAACAGTCTGGATTTGAAAACTTTTTCCTAGTGAGCGTTTCGGGTGAGTTTTTTTATCAAGGACTAGTACAGGGAACCAGTTTGTTCGAGTAGGT
>WOGO01008160.1:0-10773 GCA_015342085.1 Leptinotarsa defecta
CTCAATTACCAAATATAAGAAGATTATTTCATTTATTTTTGTAGTTTAAAGTCTTAGGCCTTAATATACTACCATAGTTTAATAAGGCCTAAAGACAATGTTCTTTAAAATGTTTAATTTTAACTATGTTTATAGCAGAAGTTGCTGTTTTTCGTTTTTAATTAATAGTGATTGACATAAATGTTTAATAAACATTGAAATTTACTGATTTGTTTAAACAGTCTTTGATTTATTTAAATTTCCGCTTAGCTAGGCCTTATTGGCCGCACCTACCTTAATTACTGTTTAATGAACTAAAAACAAGCGAGTAACTGGAAAACCGCCAGTTCAAAAATTTCAATGTCATTCATCTATATATACTCGAATTAGCATAGGTTATCACGTTTAAATCTTCAACTAATTTTCGAGAAGTTTCTACAAGAAAGAATTGAATTCATTTCCAATAATGTTAGGATCTTTTGACACAACACACCTAGGCGTTGTTATTTCAAAATTTGACGTATTGTAAGACATTGCACCTTGTAGTTTAGATACCATTTTCCATATTACTTTTGATAAATTACTCCCTGACTCAATTCTAGCTCTTTATGATTCTTTGAGTTCCGGATACATTTTTTGAAGTACTCTCTCAATCTTAAGCTAGATCATTTCACCTCTGGGGTCACCCAGTCCTTAGTTTTATGTTTTTTAAAACGCAGCAATGAAGAAAATTTTATACTAAAGTGATGAATAAATATGTCGTGGAAATAATTAAACGCAGAATTACAGTCAATAGTATTATACAATTGCGACCAATCCTTTCGTTGAAGATAGAGTATAAAAGCTTGTAGTGACTGTAGCTTGTAGTGACTTTATATTACAAGAATGACAGCCTTCTCCATCTGTGCGACTAAGATTTCTGCCTTAGTGCGGCAAGCCGGTATGATTTTGAGATTCGAAAGTAGAGAGGACATCATTCCACCAAGGACTCCAATAATCAGAATAACCATCTTGACAGAGTGATCTGAATAGAGTCTGCGGAGTTCGAAGAGAAAATTTCGATATTTTATCAGTTTTTCCTCCTCTTTTCTGACGATATTCGTCTCGCCAGGAGCTGAAAACTCCACGACAAATATCGTCTTGCTCTGGTGGTCGAGAAGGTCTACATCAGGCTTATTAGCTTGTATGAGCCTGTATTATTATTATTATTATTATTATTAATGATTTATAATGGATGCTTGGAAAACCAATATTTTCTGAAGAAAATAGTGGTTCAGAGTGGTCAACCATGTCGAAGGTTCCCGTCATTTCGACAAAGGTGCATAATGATTTTTGTTTTGTGCTTATAGAGTTATTTATCATACTTGTCAATTTTGTACTGCGTCAAACTTTTTTTTGTTTTTATTTTGAAACTTTTAGATGTGAGTAGAAGCTACTTTACGCTTATTGGTTTGTTGGTTGAAAATTAGCAGTAGTAACGATAGTAATTTACTTTTTTAAAGGAACGAAATCAACAGAGTTTCGGAAAACTTGGCTCTCAATTTCTTTTTTCAGCTCTTGAATATTCATTGATGATGCACTCCTTTGATTGACGACTTGTTTATTTTATGGAAATTAATGTTCACTGAGGATACATTACAAAAACACACTTTTGTCTATTTTCCAAGTTATTTCTTTATTGTGACTAGTTTCGGCTATCACACCATTTTCAAAATAGCCGAAACTAGTCACAATAAAGAAATAGCGTGGAAAATAGACAAAAGTGTGTCTTTGTAGTGTATCCTCAGTGATCATTGACAATGGGTGAATATTTTTCCCATGAATTCTACAGCTTCATACTTTTAGGGATTAGAGTTAAGATAGAGACAGCATAATTTATATGCTTCTGACTATTTGGAACCGGGACTTGCATAACGACAAATCTGTTCTATATTTCTAGTGTATTTCTATCTGTAGAGTAGGGGAAGGTGAGTGTAGGATCACATCACTTAGGCTACATGTGATCCATTGTACATCCTCCCGAGGAGTTGTCCTCCTAGGTCATCGTCCATCCTGTCCTTTCCAGAAAGGTGGACAGGTCACTATGAGACATCTCCTTTATATTGGCAGGTGTAGGCCAAAACTCGCCGGACACACACTCTCATTGGCAACCTTGAGGTGACTCACGGTTGCCTCCGCAAAGGTTTTGGAAGGTGCAGCGATATTACTGTCGTTGCGCGGCTTCTTCAACCTTCTTGGGGGTTCCCTCCGTAGAGGCGCACAAGTGAGGGAGCTTTCCTGCTTTCCTGCTTTCCTTGTCTTTATTCAAGGCGGAGTTCTTGGCGCCCGCCGCAGGAATTGCCCATGCTGTTGGAGGTGATCTGCTATATCCACCCTCATTCCAAGCGGTGGATTGGGGTGGAAATTTCTGTTCATCCCCAGCCACTGCCTTAGATTGAGGTGAGCACTTCTGTCCAGCCTCGGTATTGGTTTTTGTTTTTGTTGTTTGTCTTGTTTCATTCATGTGAGTTCTCCACGAGTAGCAAGGGAACAGTTGGTCACCTCTGGCAGAGCCCCACATTACCAGAGGTAGGCTGATTGCAATGAGGTTTCGCCCAGTTCCCCAAGGGGATCGTTCGTGACCGCATATCACCCTGCGGTCATTCAGTTGTCAGCACGATTTCTTATACCTTAGCTTGGGTTGGTTGGTCCACGGTGGCGTATTTTGCAAAGGCTTATATCTGCCACTGACCAGGAGTCCGGCGACCAGTCCCCTAACCGTTCTTCTACCCGCGACCTGAGGACGCGCCCGATAGGTAGCCCAAACCATGGGTATTCCTAGTGTACTCACCGGATATAACAGAAATCCTGCCTAAATAATATACGTAATGTATGAAAGAAAACATGAATGAAGACATTAAATTTTGTAATCATGGATTTAGTCGTATACTCGACGAAAACAGAAATGCACAATACAAACCGTGCTCATTTTGGTAAACTGTATAAAATAAGATAGCATTACTGGACTGAAATATAATCTAGAATTGTCAAAATAAACTAATGAAACATAACTACTTTCTGGAATTGAATCAAATATCATTCACAGGATTGCTATACAATATACTATATGAAAGAGGTAAAAATTCACTTATTTGGAACACTGTCATCCTCAATGGCGGACATTCGACGTTTCGGAATAAAACACTTGCCTTATTGCCTCTTCAGCGCCAATGTGGATAACATCATAAAATGAAGCACTTGATTCATTCATAAAATTACGACTTCATGTCACAAATGAGCCTACACTGTAGGGTTATAGACTGACACCTATCAGAAAGCAACTACTCCTCTGGCTAATACCACGAGGGGCGTTGGACTATATCCGACATGTGTCGGTGCAGGATTCTTCACTGAAGTTATTCCTGCATATGTTGTTGGCGATACAACTGCCGCAATAGATTTTAAATTATTGGAACACACTTGCAGCCCGATTTCGGGCTGTTTGGCCACTCGTCAGTGCTAGGTAGTGTCTATCACCAACATTTGTTTGAAATATGTTTGAAATATGTTTTCCGTTAACCAGCTATCGCACCCCTACGAACGACAACCCTCAGAAGTCGAAACTTGTGCGAGCTCGGCAATGTGGATTATATTGTGGGAATAGTAAGTGGTGCCTTTCCTAGAAAATCGAATGTGGAGTGGGATGGAAATTGTTCAGCTTGTTCTGTTGTTGCAATTGAACCATCCGCTTGTGTTAGTAGTGGAATTGTGGAATTTGAAAAGTTCTTATGAATAGCTTCAGCTATCGACTAGAAGGATCTAGACCCGTTGGGATTGGCAAGCAGTTTATCCCCAATTGTCCCTAATGTGATATTGAATTTTTCACGATGTCGAGTGTTAAGCTTGTGATTTCGGACTAGTGCTTTATTTTTACTAAAGTGATATTATACATTGTTCAAAAATAATATAGCTGCTGCAGATCCACAACAGAACATTCCTTGTATAGTCGATCTATTGGAAAGCAAATATTTTTCAAATAAATCAGTTTTAAAAATCTCATCTGAATAATTTCTAATCTTTATACTTATAGAAGTCACCAATATAAAGAGCAAAAATAAGGGGAAACCAAAAACTAAGCGATTTCTTGTGGAATCGCTTAGTTTTTGGAAAGAGATGTAAAATAATTATTATCAAGGACTATATTCTGGAATCTAACAGCTGGAAAGCCACTTAGAAATGAAGTAGGGTTATTAGAAAAAATTATAAACATTCAAATATAAAAGGGTATGTTTCTTGTAGAGATTATTTGTTTAGGATAACTCCGAATAACGGATAACGAAAAAAAAAAGATGAATTACATTAGTTCGGACTTCCATTCTCTGATATTATATAAAATAATTTGAAATCCCTTAAAGAACTAAAAAAGAAAATAAAAATTAAAGAAGAAAATTATAAACGAATAGCTGAAAATAACAATTATATTAAGCAAAAAAACCTGAAATGAGATAATAGTGAAAAAAATACAAGTAAAAATGGAACAAACTGAACAAACATAAAAATACAAAGAATAAAATAAAAATAAAAAAATAAAAAGTTAAGAGATTACAAGCCAAGTTACTTCACAACGTTTCGATTGTTAGTATCCACAATCGTCTTCGGGTGATGACTGAACTGATTCCTCCGTGAGTTGATTATTTAAAAGTCATTTGAGTACTTTCACTTATATCTGCTTTCCTTTTTCCGTTTGGCGGGAGTTGGCCATTTTTCGCTTGATTATGAGTTTCCATATGTTGGAATCGCCACCAAACACGAACTGTAATTCCAAGAAGTGCATTTACCGAATATCCTGTGGCTGCCGAAAAAGTCAACTTACGGAGGAATCAGTCCAGCCATCACCCGAAGACGATTGTGGATACTAACAATCGAAACGTTGTGAAGTAACTTTGCTTTTTGATTGTATGTTTATTTTTTGTTCAATTTGTTCCTTTTTTTACTTGTATTTTATATCACTATTATTTCATTTCAGGTTTTTTTGCTTAATATAATTGTTATTTACAACTATTTCAATTCTTCTTTTTTAGTTGTTTCGGGGATTTCAAATCATTTTATATATTAGACAATGGAAGTCCGAACTAGTGAAATTCACCAAAATATGTAACTATAATTGAAAAATAATTTCATTCAATTGAATTATCAATTCATATTTCATCAGTTTTATAGTAGAAATAGATCTAAATAAAAAATCATATATATCATGTTCGAAAAATAATTAGTTCAGAAGTATTTAAAATGTAAAAATCAATGTGTTTCATCAACTTGTGAATTTCTTAGCCAACAATAGAATTAATATAATATTAAGTTATGTTTTCTGTGTATGGAACGTGAAAATTGGATCTTCAAAATTCATATACCTATAGAAGCTGCTTGCCTTTTGGAGTCACCGATAATTCTATCCACCGAAAAACGTCTTGTATGTTTGAATACCAGTTTCACCTGGCTGGTCTGAGATATTTATATGAAACTCAGCAAATGCATTTCAGAGTCATACAACCGTCGCACATGAAAATATCAGAATAAAAAATATCACGAAACTTCGAAACATTCAAAACGTATTTTCATGTTATAATTGATATCCATTGCATAAATGAATATGGAAGGAATATTATTGAACATTTTAATAGTGGCCTCGTGAATTCTAATAGTTTCGACGGGTTTGCAGATACATTCAAATATTTGTTATTTCAAAATATGTTTTGAACAAAATTGACAACTCCTATTAATGTTAATCATATCCATATATAAGTGTTGATTTTGCAATTATCATTTCAATTTCAGATCTGCAAAATACAGTTGTATTATAAATATTCTGACATATGACATAATCAATTTATTTTTAAATTTTCTTATTATAATATTATCCATACACCGAACCATCACTTGATGAAAAATTAATATAGTTAATCAAGATAATAAAATAACATTCGCAGTAATAAATTTACTAGAGTCGCGTTTCGCTACACAGGAGCTTCTTCAGTCAAACTGGCATATTTAACTTCTACAATACATTTTGGATAACAGTACAGGAACATCCTTAAACACAAACACTACAGTAACATCCTCGAGGCGCTCTTAAAGCGGTGCCTGTGCGAAAATAGTGATTCACGTTGGATTTGAATCGCTGAAGATTATATCCATTTGGAAAAACGTTCTCAGGAAGAATAATCAATAACATGTTCACGAGGTAAATAAGTAGATTACAAAAAAAACTGATAACTATACAACATGAATTCAAGATACGCAGGTGGAATACAAAAAATACTAGTTTAACAGAAAATCAACATAATATACAAGACTGTTAATACCTTGGGTCAAAATATGAAGAACAGCAAGTTCATTGACAAGGACAATGAATCAGGTGTTTACAAGCTGATATGTAGATTGTGCTCAAAAGTCCATATAGGAAGAACATTTAGAAATTTATAAACTTCAATTCATAAAAACAAAAGAATTTTTGACCTAAAAAGATCAGTTTCACCTATCTTTGCCACCTTTAAGAGAACAACCAATATTTCGACATGAACCACCACTTATTACATGAAGGAAATAAAGGACTCAAACTGAATCTACTGGAATCCTAGGAAGTTAATACATGAAAGCAATCAAATTTTCTATTGAACGACCAACAAAAAGTTAATCAGTCACTATTAGTGAACTGATTTTCATAAAATTCCGAAACCTCATCGTTATTACCCATTTGTCCTCAACTTTCACATGCGTGTCCAGAATTCCTATCAATAACTATACAAGTTTTCAACTACTTTTATATAAAATGCATTGTAGAACAGTTTACAGTCATTAGTCTTATCATTATTCCATTATTATCAATAACGTTATTAAATAGTTGATGACAATGACAGTTTGGTCATTCTACATTGCAGAAGAGATGGTACAACAAAACTTTGTGACTTTCGTCCCTTCTCTCATTTTCTAGGTGAACTTGAACTCCATATATATAAAACTTTCCTCGCAGGTCCCAACAGTGAGATTCATTCTGAAGTGTCAAGCTCTATCTCAGTCTTGTTCCGGGGAAAATATTGCGCTTGTCACCGCCGCAATGCATCAACAAAGCGCCAGATGCATTTCCCATTAAAATCACCTTTATCTCTAAACCCATATCGATATATAAAGTACTAGTGTATTCAGCATGAATTATAATCTGTGTTGAAATTATTCAGTTGATTAATTTCAGAGAAACACCTGATGCCAACGTGATGCTACACCTAGTTATCCATATAGAGTTCACAATATAGTTGGATTTTTGACTACGATTGATGATTAGGGTTGAACTGGATTATAACGGGTGTTTTAATATTGCGTATCTGCACGAAATTCAATAATGCTGATGTATATGAAAATAATTATTATACTGTGCGGACTTGAATAGTTCTCCCGTCCTAAATTTTGAACGGTACATGATATCAAGGTTGAACTAAATTTGCGTGAAGAGGTAATTTTCAGTTCTTTCTGATGAGAAATGCTGTTGAATCACTTGCTGCCGGAAGAATGGTTCTGACGTCTTTTTTTAATGGAAAGAAAAATCTCATGGTAACTTGTTTGATAGTAATTTGAATTCTCCATCCAACTCTTTTCAATTTTTGGAAGTCAAATTTCTGAGTGCATAGCAGTTTTATATTCTCTTTTTCATAGTCTTCAAACAAACAATGAATATCAACCAATGACCACTTTCTACGCCGTGAAGTAAGTGAGCATTGGGTCCCAAAATCATGTGCCCTAAGCAGACACAATGAGCCAAGAATGACAGCCTTGTGCATCTGTCCAGCCAAGATGTCTGTCATCGTGCGGCAAGCCAGCATGATTTTGGGATTCGCCAAGGACTCCGAAAATCAAAACAACCGTCTCAACAGAGTGGTTTTTTTGGACGATATTCGTCTCACCAGAAGCTAAAAACTCCACGACAATTATTGTCTTGCTCTGATGGTCGAAAGGAACTACATCAGGATTATCAGCTTGTAGGAACCTGAGGGTGAGAAATGCATGGTTCCAGTTCCAGTAAATTTGTCACTTTTCATTCTTAAACGGATTCAATATTCCAAGGAGCGGAGGGCAACATCTCGTCAATACCGTAAACGTGCCGTAGATGGTAATGAAACACTCCTAGGGCTGCATTATGTCGATGGATATAGACTGCGACCCCATATTATTATTATTATTATTATATTCCATTGAAGGGGACATATGGCCTGATGACTTCGACAATTGCGGAACTAGCCAAATTACACCCATGCTCAATCCCCAAGGACCCTGGGAAGCTGGCGCTAAAGAAATATCTGGTGATGATCAGGAAAAATCTACAATTAACAGTAGGATTTCTGACTGGCCACTGTCAACTAAGGAAACACCTCCATAACATGGAGCTAGTGGACACACTTATATGCAGGATGTGTGAACAGGAAGATGAGACTATCAAGTATGTCCTAGGCGAATGCCCGGAGTCATCGTCAATAAGAGAGTGTGTGTTTGGTGAGTCTTGACCTGCACCTGCCGATATGAAGGAGATGTCTCCAAATGACCTGTCCACATTCCTGAATGTGGACAATTCCTCGGGATCTGCAATGGGTTAGATGTGGCCTAAGTGCTGTGGGCTTACACTCATCCTCCGTACACTATAGATACAGATGCAGAGGGAAAGCTGGTCGGGACTTATCCTCGAAGCTCTGACACATTCGGGAAAGCGCGCCAGCATTACCAACCAATGCCCACTTCCCACACCGTAAGGTAAGTGATCACTAGGTCCGAGAATCATGTCCCCTTAGCTGGCGCATTAAGCCAAGAATGACAGCAATCTGCACTTGCCCGACCAGGATTTCTGTCTTCGTGCGGCAAGCCGGCTTAATCTTATAAGTATTATTACGATCACACCAGGGACCTTCACCTAGTTACTGAAAATTATATTTTGTTAACTACTCCAAGAAGTATTTCACCCTATTCAAAGACTTCAAGGCCAGTCCGACTTATTTCGTTTTACTCGGAAGTGGAATTATGAAATGCGATCCAAGGACATTGAGAGGAACATGAGGCTTTTCGAAGAAAATAAGCTGTAATATTACTCCATTTAAGTTAAATGGCATTATCGAACTCGATCGTTTACAAACCTAGGCATCATTTCTGTAATGATCCAAATACAATCACAAAATTGCGTCCCGGCTTTTCAATTATGAGAAAACCGCCCTTCCGACATCCGATATCCATTTGATTTGCTTAATGGCCACAAATCTCCGTAGATACTGCATTTTTCAATTCAGTTAGGAATTTCCTCGGTTGTTTTTAGATCACGTCGCCTCTTGAAAACATATCTGACAAGGAAATCTAACCACACTAGCTGAAATGGGGTGAGTTTTCATTAATTTACATAGTTTTGCCGTTTGATCTCCTATTCCTGTGTTTTACATAACTGTTTTTCTCTGTTAAAAATTATTATTACGATACGAGTATTTCAAAAAAAGGATATTTTTAGGACACATCAGTTTTTGGCAAATCACCTCTTTGGCTTGGTAACACTACGTGAAAAATATGGAACTTTCCAAGAAAGGAAGAAAAAATTGAATACATCAACACATACTCTTCCAGAAGATGTACCTACAGTTTATGTTACTTCAATTTTCCAATAAAAGTTGGAATGAAGGAGTGAAGTTATCAGAAATTATTTTGTATGAAAGTTCAATGCTTTTCTGAAATATTTTTCAAAATACAGGGTAGTCAATAGAATCGTGGTGTAATAAAGTTAGGTTTTTTTGTATGAAATGTTTCATATTGCTTTCTATAATCGGATTTCATCCGAAAAGTTCTTACGAAAAATATATATTAATTTGGGTTTATATAGAGTGGTTCAGAAGTTACATAAAAAAATAACATCAAAAAGTTGATCTACTCAACCATCCCCATTCTCAATCAGGTCAATCGAAACAAAAAACATTTTGTTCTTGATTTTCTCAAATAGAACACTAAATGTTATTCCAAAATTTCTTCTTGAAAAAAAACTATTTCAAAAAAAAATTGTGAGTAAATACCTAGCAGTTCGAAAGATAACGAAAATATTTTCCAAAAATATACACAGACAAAAATTCGAACACGAAATTTCAGAGTAGAATAAAATTCAGATAAACCATTAGATTATCAAACATTGAATCACCCAGCATCTCAGTCAAAGCATTTTTCAACGATGAAAAAGTATCATCATTCAAAGTCTTCTTCTGAAAAGAATTACTTTGTTTAAAAGTTGTGTTTAAAATTGGTTTTGAATGTTTGAATGGTGTAACTAACTCGAATCGCAAAGTAAATTATGAAACTCTATATTCTTATATAAAATTTCAAACATTTTCATAAGAAAACAATTTCCAATGAAAATAAGGACTCTTGGAATAACTTGTGTGAACCGCTGAGTATATACCCAAACAATGATTATTGAAAAGTACTTCCCAGTTTGTTTTGATATACCTACAACACTCCAACTCTGTAGGTATAGTAGAAGTGAAAACACTTCCCTTTTTTATTTGAAACTTTCAATAGTAGTTCGATGTAAGACAGATAAAAACTGGACAAAAAATAAATATTTTCAAATTATTCATTATAATCGAATTACACCGTCAGTTTTCATTCTAAATATTGGTATTGAAATTGAAACAGATATTATATACTTTATCCATTCCCAATTGGAACGGCAATAAAAATAAGAGTACAGTCATAAACATTTCTTGCCTGTGGCCCCTAGTCGTCCAGATAGTTAGTAAACGTGCC
>WOGO01008161.1:0-10772 GCA_015342085.1 Leptinotarsa defecta
AAAAAAAGCAAATAACACGTCATATTGGTGGGGGGAGGATTAGAACCGGGAAAAAATTTCTGAACGATCCATACACCACACCCTTCAAGGTCACATCACCTTGACTTCACCAAACAACAACCAATAAAAAAAGCAATTAATACGTCATAGTGGTGGGGGGAGGCCGAGAATCAGCTGTAAACAACTACTGGAATGATTGGCCCCTTGGATCGGACTGTCTTCTTGTAAAAGGTAAAAGGTTTTAAAATAGTTGTCTGGTGGACTTATATGTATAAAAATGTAGCATCAGAATTTACGTGGAGTTAATTAATTATTTTGGGAGCTTCAAAGCGTCCACAAAGCAATACGGCCGACAGAAAGTGTCAGGGAGTATTGGCGAGTTATTTTAAAAGATATTGCCTAAAATATACGTAAAAATCAGCTTGGAGAATTCACGTGAGGTAGGTAATGTATTTATGTAACTTGATTACCTGATACCTGAAAATTGGCCGTCTAAGCAAGCTTGCAGGTTGCGTTCTCAGTACATACTAACACTACTCAATCATCCACATTTCCTTCCTCAGAAAAATCGTCTGGTGGCCCAGACGTTACGGAGAAATTGATTCGATAATATCTTTCCTGTAGATGATTGTTGACAATAATTTATTTGATAAAACTCGGTTCCCTCTGAAATTAATTTTCTGTTGATGGAATATTCAAAAGTCTGAAGCATACACTTGAATGTTGCTTCTTTATGTTGGTAGGGCTGTGTCCTACCAACATACTGTCCGTATGGGATGGTTTATGGAAAATTTGCGGTTTTGTAAACTTTTCACTGAAAATCCCGTAATGATGTATTACTTGGACATTTCTTTTGTTGTATTCGAAGACGTTTTCCATGTTCCAATAATAACTACTTTTTACCCCTCATTTCTAATGATTTTATCTATAGAATTCTATTGAAACGCCCGCTTTGTTCATACACAAAAAAATGTTCTACTTTAAAAAAAGGTAATATTATTCAAAACGTGAAAACCATGAACATTCCTGAAAATATTTCTGAAACATGAAATTTCTTTACTCGCATAATTTTCTCCCCGATATATCATTACCAGCACAGGTGGTTGCGTACTTTCTCGTGTTTTGTATATTTTTTCAAACACGCACACCAAGCGTGAAACATTAAAGCTTGTTGAATACTCGACCACTTCACGTGATAATGTTATTTAAGGAATGACACGCTACCTATCAAATTCATAGAAGTGTAAAAGGGCAAGGAAAAAAAACAAAAAAGAAATATCTGCCCGCTAATGGAAACTTTGACATTGAGAAGATGGATGGCCCTTCGATAACCTAATTTGTTCATTAGTTGTGACTGTCTGAATAGTCTAAGACTATTTCTAGGTCATTCGAGAGCTTTCACGTATCCCCTCTTACCTCTCTCCGCTTCACCGGTTTTAGCGGGAGCTGACAGTTTGGCAGGAGTTGGCAGTTTTTCGGTTGATTATAGGATCAGCAAAACCGCTTGTCTTCCTTATAAAAATTTAAGTTTTTGTTCGAGTATATTTCCTGAAAGATTAAAAACAGGCAAAGTCATACCTATTTACAAAAACATAACAAAAAGTTGATGAATAACTACAGACCCCCAACAGTTACATCGGTTTTCTCAAAAATTTTTGAGCATTGTATTCTGAATAGATTTTCAAGATATCTTGACACAAATGACATTACTTCGGATACAGAGCATGGGTTTCGTAGTGGAAAATCCACCAAAACCACGATTCAATCCATATATGATAATTAAGCTGCTGGCATAGACGCTGGCGAATGACCTGTTGTAATTTTTTGCGAACTCAGCAGGGCATGCGTCAATCCTCAGGTACTCTCTAAAAACTTACATGAGCTAGGAGGTATTGAGGAAATTTGAAATAATTGGATTAAGTCATTTATGTCTGACAGAAGGCAATATGTAACTATTACCAATGTAATTAAGGGCAACAAAAAAACAATCAACTCTCAACTGATATCTCTATTACTCGGAGTACCACAAGGTTCAGCTTTGGGACGTGTACTATTTTAAGTATATATGGATAAAGTTTACGAATCTGTTTCTGATGGAAAGTGCGTAAGATTTGCTGATAACGTTGGCAGGCTCCAACCAAATAAGTATTTAACGGAAATGCGAGCAAACAATGAGAACTTTGAACTGGTGGATTTCCAGGTAGTTGAATAGTCATGTTGCAAGATTTATACTCCCGACAATGTTCCCATATGAGGGTTTTTGCACGTTAGCTATACCTGACGATGCCTTAGATTTAGCCGTGCAGGGCTTTTTCGGCTCTGGTTTTGGTGAATCATCACTTGAGCGCAAACGTTTGCTAACATGCTTATGGGGAATTTATTTCCCCACCTGAGACAGATTCTGCGTACGCCGCTCAAGAATTTGGTGCAAGACGGTTTCATAAGGTACCCCGCTCTTGAGGAGACGGCTCAGTCGTTTCCTGGCTGCACCACCAAACTTTTTTTATGAGGTTAAGTTGTTGGATCAGGAGTTGGGGAGTTGAGAAGCTCTCGCTTCTGAACTAAATTTACAGGGAGGTCAGTTGGAATCGTAGAGTCGACATACATCTCCACTGCAGACTCGCTGAACTGAATTCACACGGAGGTCAGTTGGAGTCGTAAATTCGACATACATCTCGTCTGTAGAGACGTTCCTGAATTAAATTCACAGGGACGTCAGTTGGAGTCATAAACTCGACATCCATCTCCTCTGTAGATTCGTGCCTGAACTAAACTTACAGGGAGGTCAGTTGGAGTCCTAAACAAGGACATCCATCTCCTCTATAGATTCGCTCCTGTACATAATTTACAGGGAGGTCACTTGGAGTCGTAAACTCGACATTCATCTTCTCTGTAGACTCGCTCCTGATCTAAGTTTACAGGGAGGTCAGTTGGAGTCGTAAGCTCGACACCCATCTCCTCTGTAGACTCAGCGTCAGAAAAAAATTTTAAGTTTACTCTGTCTCTAAAAGTCCCACGTGTACCTAGAGACAGAAGATCAATTATGGCAGAGACCCGCATTATCGTGACAAGGCGATGCTACGACGAGAGGGCGCCCGGTATCTCGAAGGTTCCGTAGAGACAGGTGATAGGCCCAGTGTCATTCATCCTCTCGGCACGGAGACACACACCTTAGGATTAGGCCATCGTTAGGATGCCATTTAGTTGGGGAATAACAGAACTACATGTGATTCTGTCATTCCCGTATCCAGCGGGGCTACGTGGAAGTAGGCATCCGATGGCCGGTTCGCGCAACCCTCACATCCCAAGCCAATGCACTCGCCGAAAACAGCACGCACAGTGGTTCAGGCAGTGAAAGATGAATGAGAACAGCCAACCCTGGTTGGTTTTCTAGTAACTCGCTTGACAGGCTCTACTCATACAATTAACACTAGGCAAAAACAAAATATCAAGTTTAGCTAGATCGAGAGCGGATGGCTCTCAAAGTCCCTAATCTTGCATGTCCTCGTTTACTTAATGTTTTACCAAGTGAAATGATAGAAAGCAAAACATTAGAGATGTTTTGAAAAAAATTAAACATTTTTTAGTTTCAAATGCGTATTACAGCGGTAATGATTGTTACGGTATTACAGCGGTAATGCGTTTTCATGTGTGCTTCGTAATTTAGCTTATACCGACTATTCCTAATACAATTACCTATAAAATTGTCGAAGAGGAAAATGAAGGATTTAATTTGATCAAGCGGAGAGAGGGAAGAGGGGATAAGTGAAAGAACTCGAATAACCTATAGTCATCTTTTGGAGAAATAAGTCCAGTCATCACCCGAAGATGATTGTAGATACTAACAACAGAAACGTCGTGAAGTAACTTCGCTTGAAATCTTTTAAATTCAAAATTCAATTCTTTGTTACTTGTTCAATTTCCAATTGTTGTTCATGTCAGTTTTTTTGCTCATTATAATTGTTATTTTTCAGAGATTTCAAATCATTTTATACCATATTAGGCAATGGAAGTCCGAACTAATGATATTCACTATGAAAGATTAACAACCATCTTCAAACAAACACCTAATTTTTTGCATCAACTACCGGTGAATTAGTGGAGCTTTAAACTCTTCATACAGTGTGGAACCCTAGAATGAAATGACATTCTTTAGGAAACTCTCAGACAAGTCAATTTTCATGCCTATAAATCTACTCACATACATTTTTACTTCTCAAATGTGGAACTGGTACCTCTGGCATAGAATAAATCCGAAACAAATATTATTCCCAAAGAAATCTTCAACGCTTTTTTAGACACGTGTTTCAATAATGAAATTGGTAACTTCAGGAGAGTAAAAATTCATTGTAAATTTTCTTGTCAAAGTTCCTGCTGAGTTTAACACAGCGATTCATGTAAATATAAACAATGAGTGGTTTGGAATGGGACCTGTGGTCACACTTTGCTTTTTTCAGACTAAAAAACAAAAATATAATTTGAATATCGAAGATATCTTGTCTTGATGCAGCTAAGTGCACCACCAATACATCGCGTATTCTTTTCGATTCCATTGAAATTCAGAATAACGTCTCCATTTCCCATCAAATAGGTAAGTTTCGATTATTATCTTGAGATTTCTGGATATCACATATAAATTGTTGGTATTCAATGCGGGGTTCGAATTGAAGGATTGTTTACTAATTTTCGTCTTTTGTATCTGTTTAATATATAGGTGAGTCTCATTCAATTCACATATTCATTTGAGTTGTCTCAGTAGAGTTAGGAACTAGTCACTGTCATAACCATAATATCAAATTGAAACTATGAATTTCTGTAGAAGCATTTATGCAAAGTTTCAATATTGAGTCACAATCTCATTTAAATATTTTTATGAATGGACTGACCCGTTACTTAATTGAAATCATTAACACTATCCATTTTATTAAGTGAAAATTTTCACAATTTTCTTAGGTATTCTAAACGCGTTGTGATAACATCGTAGCTTCATTGGTAGTAATATTACACAGTGAATTATAATTCATTTCGAGCGATCATCGATATGACGGTTACGCTTGATATTTTTAAGGGCTTTGACCATGTGTGGCATGAAGGTTTGCTGGCCAAACTTCAATGCTATGATGACTTGTTGGATCATTTTCAAGTGTGGCCCTTTAGCTTCCTGAAATAACGTTCCCTGCAAGTGGCCGTCGATAGATTTCTCTCGAATGGTTTTACCATCAACACTGGTGTTCCCCAGGGATCCATATTGTTTCCAACCCTCTTTTTTTCGTATATCAACGACTTATTGGAAAAAACGAAGAATCCAATATATTGCCTTTGCTGACGACAGCACCCTCGTCTCGTCATTCCATATGGATTCTAGGCTATCGGCTGCAGATGCATATTTTCACCGGCAGCAGGAGGTTGCATATCTCAATGAATTGAGGAAGTTCCCAGGTTCATTTCAATGCCACAAAAACCCAGGCATCAGTTTTCTCCAAAACAATAAATGTCTCTGAACCGGAGAGAAACAATTCCGCTTTCTGCTTTAATAAGTTTGTTGCGGGGTAAAATGGACAACAATTTTTCTTTGCACAATCATGTAGCTGAAATTGCAGAAGCTGTTTCTCGAAAGCTTGGAGCATCAAATTGAAATGGTTATATTTTTAGGAGTGACTAATTTAAAAAAAAGTTTTTGGCTTTCTACCACTCCGTCTTGATACAAAAATGTGACAATCAATTTCAAAAGGAAATTCCCACATTTGTGTATCAAGATGGTGTAGTAGTAAGCCGAAAACTTTCTTCACTTGGAACGTTGGTCCGAACCAGAAAATTGTTACACACCTCAGCAACTTTTGATGCTTCATAAAACTTAGACCAGACCTTCTTCAGATCATTGTTTTCATATATGGAGCTTCACCTCGAAGCATACCCTGTAGCTGCTGAATTCCATAAAAAAATCACCTGGAACATCAAAGAGAGGTTGGGGATTTATCTCTCTTCTATAGATACTTCCACAGAAAGTATTCAACTGACTTGGCACATTTGATTCCACTAAGACCGGTACGTATCAGGAAAACGTGACGGACTATGGCTGCTCATCGTTTTGAGGTTCAACTCAGTACACCTAGAACTTCACTGGTCAAGAACTCTTCCATTTGGAGAACTGCATATATGTGGAATAAACTTCCTGAGAACGTTTTTCCAAATGGATTTAATCTCCAGCGATTAAAATCCAATGTGAACCGCTATTTTCGCACAGGCACCACTCTTACAGCGACTTAAGAATTTTTCTGTAGTGCTTGTGTTTAGTCATCAGAAGAAAAGAAAATTATGTTACCGTGGGTGACTAGAATATTTTTTATAGTTGTGTAGGTATGTATGAGTTGATTTGTGGTAAATTGTGAAATCGTGTTTTTTGTTAAATTTTGTAATTGTGAGGTCTGAAACGTTAATCGAATTATTGGTTTCTCGTTCTATTATGAATTAAATGTTTTATGAATAGAGTTTTATACATTGAAAACATTACTGTAATCAATTGTCTTTGTGTTCCTGTGAAACAGGCTATCACATCATCAACATAATATCTAATTGGATGCTGCTGTAGTTTTGTCGAAGTTCTCAATGAAAAGTTCAGCTAGCAGAGGGAGAGGATAACCTATTATGAGGCCTTCTTTGTTGTCATATGTGATATCATTATATTCAAAATAATGTTCGTTGATACATACTGATAACAATGAAAGGATATCAGAAATGATTATTGTGATTGTATGAATTTTGAGAAGCATTTCATAAGTTTGTAAGAATCTTCTGGAGGAATGCTTGGGATTACATTTGTGACATCAATATTTGATTTCATTGGTTCAATTTGATTAGAACAATGTCAGTTTTTGAAATTGCGAAAGTGATGAATAACTAGGCACCGAAAGTCACGTATGATTCGGGAATATTGACATCTAGATGGTAATTTTATGGCTGTAAGTTTTATCGCTGTTAATAAGAAGCGTTTTATCGTTGTAAAACTCTGTTTTGTTGACCAAGTCTTCAATTTTCTTTCATCATTTCATCGATTTGGAGTAAACTTCTCGTAGTCTGTTTCATATTTGAATTATTATTCAATTTTGTTAGAAAACACCGGAACGTTCTAACTAGTAGTAAGACAAGCAGAACAAGCCAAGGCAAGGAGAGGATAATAAATTTAATTGTCATGTTATTTCCAACGGCTTGTTGTGGATGTGGTTGTAGATGTCCTAATCTCCCTTTTGACGTAAAGTAAATCAGGATGAAGGAGTAAGAAGTGGGAACGAGTACGAGACAAGGAATTATCCTCAAGAATAACACGATGACACAATTTATATAAGTACTTGTCTCACATTAAAGCGTCGTGAGAACGGAGAAGACGATATCAAGTGACATCGGGAACAGTGGGACGCACAAATCACGTCACCAGCAAATGCTGGTGGAAATGCGAAGAGAATAGAAATGCGGGCATTCGGGGTGAGAATTTCTCGCGCCGGAATACTAAACTCCGTAAGAAATGTGTGCTTAGGACGGGAATAATTTCACGAGAGAAAAATGCGTTTCGTTTAAAGGACAAGAGAGGGACGGGAAAAAATCTCCAGTGTTCCAGAGGGATCATCTATCACTTTTTGTCGAGATTTGCAGGACGTTATCGGACGGATCATCGACGCAACTTTGACGCCTCTCGAGCCTCAGTCTCACTGTAATAATGGGCGTGACGAGCTACAGGGTAGCTCATCGAGAGACTATTCTGTGAATCTATGTTACTCGAGTGGAGAGATAATTGGTCAAGAAACTGAAATTATTATCACTTCGTTGCGTCATTTTTAGCACATAAAAAAATTAAAAATATATCTCAAAAATATTATCACACGATTGGAAATGATACAAATAAAAAGTTTTGAACGAATGTTTTTTTCTGTGATGGAAATCATAGTTTTCCTCGACCTTTTTTGTGTATTCTCACTTTCCAAAACCAGAAAAAAAATCAAAATTGCTATGGAGTATTTTATACAAGTGGTCGTATTTAAATAGAAAGGTGGTATATATTATAAGTACTTTATACAGGTGGAGTAAGGTTAAACTTTCACAAATTCATTAGTACTTGCGATGCACTATTTAGAACCTTCAGTGTAGTAATGGATATTATTGGAGTTTTTTTCCAACACCAAATCATTGTTTTTAACACTTCGACACGTGTTTCGATCATCAAGTGATCATCTTCAAGAGGAAGATTGAACTGGAAAAAATTGCAAGGCTAACCCTATTTATCTATACAGGTGTACATACAAGTGTACCCTACAGGTTTGCCTTATTTATTAATTTTACAATATGTTTTTATGTGATAGTTAGTTGAATCTAATTTTTAAAAGATATAGTTATATATATAAAACCATTTTCAAGTTATATAAAAGTTAATTTCACAATATTGCCTATCTATTTATCCTAAATTTATTTTTACAATGTGTGCTTATGTAATAGTCAGTAAGTCTAATAATATTATTTTACCAAGCTATATAGTATGCCATTTGGTATTGGTCCGTCATCGTTATTCATAATATCATTATGTTTACTTATCTCTACACTCTCATAGGCATCTAGTTGCCTGTTGTTGTTAACTTGTCTAACTAATTCTAATGAACTGGAGTCTATGGAATAGTTTTGTTGCAAAATATGATGTGCGACTGCTGGTTTTTCAGGTTTTCCATGTTTTAAGGGTGCTAAGTGTTCCTTATATCTTACTTTGATAGATTTTTTGTCTGTCCATAATATTTTGCATCGCATCCGAATTCTTGACTTTGTCTTTTGGACTTCCCAAAAGGCTCTGTAGTGTATATCTTGTTTAAAAAACCACCTTCATACCTAGTTCCTCAAAAATATTTCCAAAGTTCTTCGTGTATTGGTGGTATGGAACTGAGATATATTTATCTTGGACAAAAACTGCTTAGTTCATTACATATATGTGAAATGTTGAAAATTCTACAGTCACATCTTTCATATCATAATATACGTTACCATATACTGTGACTATGAATTTGTGACATCTTTCCAAATATCGCATGAAATATCCTATTTTTTCTTCTTCTTCTTGAGAATTACCTCACTACATTTCCCTCTGGAATACACAGCTGCATCTTGGGCCTATGGCGGTTTTCACTGAAGCCTCTTGTGTTTATTGCGGTTTTCTCACATCTTTCTGTTGACACCCATTTCAACAATCTTGTGTCATGTACTAGTTTGTACAGGTATCCTGCTGGATATATGCCATCTTCTATCGAACATAATTTGGGTTGTACATGAATTGTTTGCCTCCTGTTTTCGCTCCGTCGAAAAATCAAAATTGATTTCCATTTGAAGATTACAAATAGACTGCTTCTGTGGTCACCAGTTCCTTTCTGATGACGAGTTTTGTATTTACATTGGTAAATAGACCAGAGAAGAATTGCAATATTGACAGACTATTTGACGAATAGACAGCAATTGGTTAGTATAGAGGAATAAAACTCAGATATATCATATCTCAAATTAGAGGTACTTCAAAGATCCATACTCGGTCGTTTATTGTTCTCTATATATACATATAACTTACTTCAGGTTCTTCACACTTGTCAGGTGCATTTATACGCTACTGATACCCAAGTATATCACAGCTTTCCGGCAAAAATGCCAGTCAGTGCTTGTAACACAATCAATGCAGATATAAATAGATTTGTTGAATTGACAACGGACCACTGCTCATTTATGAATCCTAGAGTATTGAATGTGATGATCTTTGTTCCGAAATGTCACCGTTCCATAGTGAAATACTCTGCGAATATCTGCATTCGAAATGAGACACTAGATATTGTTAGTGAAGCAAGGAACATAGGGCAATACCGGTGTCTCGTAAATACCATAAGAGTGCCGTAGATGGTGATATAGTAAGCACTTGAAGGTGATTGACAATGTTTCATGATGAATTTCACTTCCATTGTCTACAACATTAGATGATTTGAAATCCCTGAAACAACTAAAAAAGAATAATTAAAACTGAATAGCTGAAAATAACAATTATATTAAGCAAAATAAACCTGTAATGAAATGATAGTGAAATAAACTACAAGTAAAAATAGAACAATTGAATAAATAAAAAACAAAATAAAAATAAAAGAATAAAAAGAGAAAATAAAAATAAAAAGTGTAGAGATTCCAAGTCACGTTAGTTCACGACGTTTCGATTGTTAGTATCTACAGTCGTCTTCGGGTGACGACTGGACTGATTCCTTCGAGAGATGACTATTTATAGGTCGTTCAAAAATGACTACTCCAAAGCGATGGTAGAAAAGACTTCGGCTAACAGACAGCAGTAGCCTCGCAAGGAAGAGAAGCCGTCACAACCAGATCAGTGCTTGCACTTCCCTACATCAGAGAATTATCGGAGAGGATAAGAAGAATTGGTTCCAAGAACATCAGAACCTGCTTCAGATCCGGTAACACTATCCGTAGCAGCCTAACAAAAACCATGCCACCAAACGCGGACTGCGATTCCAAGAATTGCATTAACCGGATACCCTGTGAGTGCGGAAAATCGTATATTGGTGAAACTAAGAGGCCATTGAATTATGCCGAGCATAAGAAACACACAGAGCGAGGGGAAACCAGCAAATCAGGAATAGCAGACCATGTTTGGACACATCAACACAACATCGAGTGGTCCCAAGCTGAGATCTTGCACAGAGAGGAACATTGGTTTAGGAGAAAATTCAAGGAAGCCGCATACATGTTGTCCA
>WOGO01008163.1:0-10771 GCA_015342085.1 Leptinotarsa defecta
GTGACAAGGTAGTCAATTGCTGTTGCACTCACATGGTTATGTTTATTTTTTAGGATATGTGTTGGCTCATTTGTTGTTTTGATAAGATGAAAAGATTTTAAGCAATCATTCAATATTTTCGTTTTGCTATTAGTGATATCAAGACTGTTCACGTTTAGATCACCGCAGACAATGAAATAATTAAAATTTTCCTGCAAGTAAATACAAGTCTGCTCCAATTTTTTGATGAATATTTCAAAATCACCCAAAGGAGGTCTATGAATGCAACAGAGAGCTGTTTTATATTTAAAACTATCCACTAATGAGACTGCACTTATTTCAACATTCAACTGTACCAAGAAATTTTCAATATATTTTATTGACCTGCATATTACCTGTTCACGAGTTAAAATAAGAATCTCTCCATATGGAACTTGTCGAGCAAAATACGAAGCCACCTGTATGTTGGGAAATGATAGTTGAGCCATATCAGAACTTGGAACACAGTGTTCAGATATACAGAGTATTTTTATGTTTTGATTATCGAAGAGGAGTTCTATTCCGTTTATTTTATTTTTTATGTTTTGAGAATTTAAATGAGCTACTACGAGAGTATTGTCGCATCTTGTTCATACTTGTTTATAGATTTAGTCATATGCTTAGATTGGGAGCATTTTGGGATGATAGGGATATTGTTAATGAAAAATCATTACCTTCACTTACACTTCTCTCTAGCTCTAAAAATGTATCACCAATTGGTGATAAAGTCTCACTCAATGTATACATTGCTTTTTTTAATTCACTTTCTGTCAGTACAAGTTCGTTTTCCATCCTTTTTGAATTTGTCCCAGTTTCAGCATTGAGAGATTGTGGTTTGGATAATTCACTTGGGACACAGTTAGACAGAACATCTTTACTTTTCATATGATTTATTATAGCTCTGCTTATGTACCATTTTCCAATTTTGTTTTCATTGCCACCTCCATTAGTGTAGTTACTCCTTCTGAGGATATTATTGCAATCCACGAAACTAATATTAGATTTCCCAAGCCGATGAACAGTTTTCACAAACTTTAAGTTTCTTTTATAAATTATTGAATTGGCGTTATTATTGTTAATGCGATAAGGTTCAGTCAATATTATACAGCTTGTGTGTTTCAATTGTAGGTAGATGTTTTGTAACTTGCTATCAATTTCATTTGGCCAGAAGATGACTGGGTCTTTTTTTGATAGTACAGGATCCCGCCGCAAAATCACTACGTTCATAGCATAATTGATCAAACTTAAATTTTTACATACATTTATGAATAGGAAAATACATTTATGACAGGTTGCCAGTTAAAAAATGGCCGCAAATATTTTCTTCGAATTTTTATTCAGTACTTTGATGAGCTGGCAGGAAACGTTGCCAAGGACTATTACAGTAATCGCATCCAAATTTGGGATCGATGTGTTTTCAAACCATTTCTCGAAAATATTAGCTTCCACATTCTCATGATAGTCAAAAATGCAGTCAGTCCTCAAGTTTTTTCTGAGAGTGCCGCCAACTTTCAATGTGCACCGTTTACTTCGACTATACATACATACATATAAATGAAGCTAAGAAAGTTTTAATTCAGTTGTGTAGTCTAAGCCAAACTCGCTTTTTTTAATGAAAAATATTTGCGGCTACTTTTTGACTGGCACCCTGTCATTATTGTATTCTCCTATTCATGAATGTATGTTAAAATCTGAGTTTGGTTAACTACGCTATGGACGTAGTGATTTTGCAGCGAGATCCTAGACTATGACAGCCCTTTTGAACACTCTAAAAGTGTTTTCATGAGTTCATCATCAGTAGAATGTGGTTTGAGAATTAACTGGATAGCAAATTTGCTATCAGTTTGTCTTAACAACATCTGCATCATATCCCTACCCCTGAGTCCACTGATCAAAATTATTTTATTTTTTTCCTCTTCACTGAAGATTTCCTGGGACATATCAGCGTTTGTGGAATTAGTACTGCTACAAACGAAATTTGTTGTTGATGGTCAGGTAGAAATATTAGTATTCGGAATATGAACTCCTGATTTTATTGATTCTGCTGACTGGTTACTACTTGTTTGGGTACAAGCACGCATTAACACCACTGGATTGGTTGAAGGTATTATGTTATTTTTGTTTTTTCTATCTGTTTGCACACTTGTACCCTGGGTACTAGCAGGTGTTGATACCAGTAAATCAGTTGAGGTCACTTTGTTTATTTCGATTATTACATTTTTTGTTTGAACACATACACTAATTTTTTCTACCGTCATCCAGGCCAATTATTTTTGAAGATCTTCAATATTCTGTTGAAGCCCAGACAGCTTAGTGCCTGTGACTCGAATAATTTGAATACTTTGAAATATTTCTTTTTATCAGAAGCAATCTTTCCTGTCAATGAGAAGAAATGCTGGAACCTCAAAACTCTGATGTTATGCGGTTTAAAATAATATCACCGAAGATCACTGAATTCATATGCTGCGTTTATCGATCACCAAACAATGCACAATATAGGGCACTATCCTCTTTACTTGCTAGCATCATTGCTTTCTGCAAATCAATCTTCCCAGTGCCAAAATTTCCATATCCGATGAATTCAATGTCCACAATATTAAATTTTCAAATGTCAACGAAGAACAAGGTCGCGTGACTTAAGCTTTTGCAGTAAGCAGCGGACCTACTCAGATTATAAATGTGCCAACAAAGATTCCTGACTGTGATGGAGAATATGCTAGTTTTCATGATATATACCTAACATCCAATCCAGAAATTTACACAGTTACCGTAAGGTCTCCAGTGAGATCTTCTGACGACGGATGTTGAGCCGCGCAACATTTGGCATTACATATCTGCTGAGTGGAAGGATCTTCGAGACCATTTTCTAAATTTTCCCTGAATATATTTTTCTTTCAGCATTAATAATCCATCCATGGGTGCATAAATTCCTTTCTTAATGAAACAAACTTGTAACTGCAAACCTTGGTTCAACAAAAATCTCACCCACCGGCAGTGGCGCAAAAATCGCAGTGCCGAAAACCAAACTAGATTTGTTAATGGTCGTAACAACTGCAAAGTCAAAAATTAATGAAAGAAAACAACTTCACAATCAGAGAAATTAGGGACAAACTGCTTGCCATTTCCAACGTGTCTAGATTCTTCTGGTCTGTAGTGAAACTTTACCAAATCCACAACTCCACCCTCAACACGAGCGGATAGTTTAATCGCAACAACACCCATAGAAAAAGCAAATCTACTAGCTGAACAATTTACGTCCCACTCCACAGTCGATTTTCTAAGAAGGGTACCACCCACTTTTCTCACACTAGAATCCACAATGACGAAAATTACTTTTCGACAACGTCTAGTCAGGCTAATTTTGAAACAGCTCAATATCATCAAGGCGTCTGGTCCTGATGAAGAGGCCATTATCGTACTTGGGAAGTGCGACAATGAACTCGCACAAGTATCTTGCAGCCTTTTCAACCTATCTTACAGGGAAGGGGTGTTTTCCTTCTGTTGAAAGATTACTCGCGTTCAGCTTATTCCCAAAAGGGGCAAAGAAGTCTTTCTAATAACAGTAGACCAGTCACTTTGTCATCGGTGATATCAAAAATCATAGAGAAAGCCGTAAACCACCATATTCTTAAATATTTGGAAGGCTTCAACATCTTGAGCGATGTTAACTATGGCTTTCGAAAACAAAGATCAACAAGCGACTTCATATCGTAAGTCACCCATATTTGGAATAAGGCCATCGAGAAACATGGAGTACTGTTGCGTTTGATATTTCTAAAGCCTTCGACGGTGTGTGGCGAGGATTGATGGCCAAAGTGTGATGCTAGAGCTTGTTGGATTATTTCTGTGTATGGTTCTCCAGTCTCTTGAAAGAACGTTCCCTGTAAGTGTCCGTCGATGGATAACCCTCGAATACTCTTACCATCAACGCTGGTGATCCCCATATTATCTTTAATTCTCTTATCATTTTATATCAACGACTTATTGGCAATATATTGCTTTGCTGATAGATGCATACTTGTCTTGTCATTCCATCCAGGACATCGGCTGCAGATGCACATCTTCACCGGTAGCAGGAGTTTACATATCTTATAGAGGATCTAGAGGTGATTTCAAATTGAGGTGAAAGTAATATCTCCGAACCGAATGAAATGATGTCAGGACAGATAATTCTCCTTTCTGCTTTGATAAGTTTGTCGGGGTATCCAAATGGACACCAATATGTTTTGGCACCATCATGTCGCTGGGATTACAAATGTTGCTTCTCAAAAGCTTGCAACACTGTTCTGAACCAGAAAACTATACAAACAAACATTTGATGCTTTATAAAGCACAGATTAGACCATCGCAATCGTGATCTGTTTAAAAATATGTTTTTCCGTTAATCAGCTGTCGCCCCCATACGAAAGACAACTCTCAGAAGTTGAGAAACTTGTGCGAGCTAAGGACTAACGAGGTCTTACCTTCCAACGTGTGATTCCTAATACGGTTGCAGAATCATCCCAGCTTCAACCAGATAAATTCTCTCGAGAAAATATCTGGTCGAGACGGGAATTGACCCACGGCCTTTCGATCGTGAGTCGGGCGCACTATCACCGCGGCCAATGCCACAACTTACCTGTTTGAATTATTATGTATTATATAATTAACTCTGTCATTTGTTCTAGCGAATAAATATATTATTATTATTATTGTCTGCCATAAATACCTACAAAGTCGTAGGTCCACATGAGAGGTAACGGATAAGGTGTTTTGCACCAAAATTTGGGCATGTTATATGCACCTCTCTGAAATATGTTTATTTCTCTGACATCCACCCTGAAGTATATGTTTGTGGAGTTGTTTTCGGACATTGTCTGCAGGTGGCGCAGTGGAAATCCTTCTGAATCAACTGCAGATAGAGCTTATGACTAGTTGGAATTAATTTTGTTTGTTCTGAATATTCAGAAGGTTCACTTCTTCTGAAATGATCTTCCCGATATTGACGAGTCGCTAGTACCCCGGTCGTCCCGATCAAATGATATTAATTTTCAATTAATTTTAGGAAGTTAGGTACTTGCTACGAATCGCCGGAGTGAAAGTTGTTGCACAGTGCCTGATGGTTTTACTTCAGCTTTCTGCACGGCATTAGCTGAGTTAATTGTTGTTTTATCTGCCATACTCATACACATACATAGCTACAAAGTCATAGGTTCGCATGACAGGCAAAAGCGAGATATTTTCACCTGTACTTAAGCATACATTTATATATACCACAATGAATAGGCATAACTTTTAGGAAGGAAAATGACACTTTCTGTTGTTGAGAACTACCACTAACGTCAATTTAAGAATTATAATATTCATGGAAAAAAATTGATGAAATAACAATAAACCGGCCTTTGGTTTCTGATGAAAAATTTGAAAAATCATATCATCATTTTTTTTGTTTTTCTGATGTTGAAAGTGTTGTTAATTATTTTACTGAATCGTGTGAACTTTTTGTTTTGTAGTAAATCGTTCTGTTCTTCAATTAATACCATTATGTGACACCATTATATGAGGTTAAGGGTTAGAACAAATCTGTAGTGTTATACACTGCAGTTTTGAACTTCGTCTTTTGGCTGTTACTTCCTATTTCACCCAATTTGTTATTATTATTAAATGTTCTTTGGCGTTCTTCAATGTCGCACAATAATATTATGTCTGTCTGCATCTTTCACCTTGAAATTTTAGAAAACCTCTCAATATTCAAGTATCGATCTGGGTTTTTACTTCTCTAGAGCTATAGTTTCATAAAAATATGTGATATTGAAATCCTATTCGAATGATTTTACCACTTTATTTTGTGACCGGTATCTTACCGTCCCTTGGTACCTCATTCTTGAAGAATGTATTTAAATTAAGTAATTCGTATTCTAATAACAATGACGCAGGATAGGGCCAAATCAACAATTTAAACATTATCAGTTCCTGCTCATTCATTTCCACAATGACAGAAGTTTAGAATAACATTTTAACACCTTATTACAAAGTAGCAATAAATCACCATAATTGAAATATTAGCAGTTCGACAATGGTAGAAACATCATAGCTATCTGTGAAAACAGTTTGTTAAATATATTAGCGCACGGTCTATAGAATAAACAAAGAAACAATGACAGCTGGTAATAAGTGCCAACCAGGTGGAGCATGACGACTTAGTTGAAACAAGTGATGGGTTCTTTAATAATTATTGGATTTGCCGTGGTAGATTCATCCACTAAAGCGAAGTTGTTCGTGAATTCGTGTTATAATGTAAGTCGAATATTTGTATAATTTATTCAATCAATAGTTTTTTGTATTCAAAATTACAGTAAATTGAGAAGCGTGCTTTTAAAATCACAAAATAACAAAATACAAAATCTCATATTCATTCGTGTAATGAACTGAATGCCGTTGAATCAACAAGGTTCATGTCAGTAAATTTTCTTCACATCTTCGAACGAGTCATTCTCTAAAACTGTAATTTCAAAAATCTTTCAAACAATATCTGTACTATGCTTTTACCATGATCATGTTGTCTGTTTTGACAGAAATATATTTGTAATCGAAAATAAAACGGATAAACACAATACAAATATCCAATGCCACAACTGCGTCTCTCCGTGTGGTTAATTTAACACAAGAAAATCCAACAGGCCTATAATAATTCTGCACCAAGATTTTATTCATCGAAATTTCAATATTTGATTTGTCTTTGCAGTAGCCAAACCGCAAAAGGGCAGTTATTAATCAACACATTACAGAATGAAATAAATAGGTTTACGTATGAATAATAATTTTTAAAAACGACACACAAGTGGGATAAATTCAAAAATTCACCAAATATTGACACATTGTTGAGACACGATTTTCCACTCTTTATCAGAAGATAAATATAAAGTTTGGAATCATCAAAACTAAAACGTATTCAGTCTCAATTCACTTCATTCTATTGGAATAACAACTTGTGATAACTGTTTTTTGTCACACTTCAATATAACGGTTTTCATCCATTTTATATTCAACAAAAGAAAGGAGAATTTCAAAAATCTTCAGTTCCACATGTCATTGTATTTCATTGAATACTAATTATTGTTATTTTTTCCTCTGCAAAAAATATAAATTATAGTGCAACTGAAGTTATTAATGATATTATTATTTCCGTCTGTTTTTTTAATGTGATTGTGTGTCTGAAACGTTTTTCACATAGTTGAACAGTCTCATCATCAGTTATCACCCGAAGACGATTGTGGATACTAAAAATCGAAACGTTATGACATAACTTGGTTTGAAATCTTTCAATTTTCATTTTTTCTTTTTTGTTAATAATATTTTTATTTTTTTCAGCGTTTATTAATATTTCAATTTTTATTTGTTTTGTTGTTGTTGTTTGTTATTTCTTTGTAATTTAAGTTTTTTTTTAATAAAAACTGTTATTTTCGGTTAATCTTTTTGATTTTTTCAGGGTTATCAAATCAATTTATATTATATTAGACAATAGAAGTCCGAACTGATGAAATACACCACGGAACATTGTCAACCACCCTCAAACAAGCCTTTGTTAGAGTCAACCACGGCCTACTTATATCTAAAATTCAAGCCATAACTGGTAGAACTCTGTAAAATACGGAAATACAACATCTACGCCCATTCAGGTTCCATCAAGGGTACCGCAGGGATCTCATATGGGCCCAATGCTGTTTAACTTGTTTGTATGTGACATAAAGTTTGTTTTCGAATATTCAGAATTTCTTTGGTTTGCGGATGATCTCAAACTTTATCGAGTAATTACTTGCCAGGAAGATACTGAATTAGTTCAAGAAGATTTCGAAACTTTTTCCATGTGGTGTAGAAATAATTTTTTAGAGGTAAACATCGATAAGTGTCAAATCATTACGTTCGCTAAAATTAGAAGTCCAATATTCTTTAAATATACATTGAATAATGAGCTCTTGATAGAGAAACATTCATTCGCGATATGAAAGTAAAATTTGATAGCGATTTGATTTCAATCTTCAAGTATCATAAATGCTAGGTTTTTTGTCAAGAACTTCTACTGATTTTTCAATTAAAACAAAAAAGATTCTGTATTGAGCTTTCGTAAGATCCATTCTTGAATATTGTTCGGTTATATGGGATCCACACTATTATGTTAATAGTGATTCTATTGAGAATGTTCGAAAGAAATTTTTAAAAGTGCTCTTCACTTTGGTATTCAACAGAATGAATATAAGTATAGTCAACTTTTAACCAAGTTGAATAAAAAATCATTGGAAGATAGAAGAATTTCTTTGAACTTGAGTTTCCTCTTCAAATTGATAAATAGTGAGATAAACTGCCCAGAACTACCTCAACTAATAACTTTTCTTATCGAAAAAAAAAGATACGAGAAATCCTGACATTTTTCTTATAAACTGTTTCCATACCAAGTATGCTTTGAACAGTTCGATTCGAAGCTGGGAAATCAATATCATAATAACTTAGATCTGTTTAATGTATCATTTCAGGTCTTTGAAATTCAATTGAAAAGGCTAGAACGTTTTCGAAGCATTTCTTTACTTTACCATTTTCTTTGTAAGTACCAGATTTGTTACATCTCTTTTCTTGCAAGTACCAGAATTGTTTCATCTTTCAGTAATGTAGTCACTAGACATGAGGATTTATTAATATTTTGTATTTCACACTTGGCTAAATGTTTTGTAAAATTTTAATCGGTAGACGTCAGGCATGAGCATTCAAAAATACTTTGCAGTTCTTCACACTTTGCCAAATAGTTTTTGAAAATTGGCTTTGCTGTTGAATAAATAAATAAATAAATAAATGTGTCTACCAGCTCATAATTTTCATTTGTGACGTATTGTATATCATGCTGTATATGATCTGAAAGGATTGAATAAAGGTTATTATCATTATTATTAAACCCTTCATTTCGAAAACTCGCAATCTTCCAGCTCGTATAATATAAGAAACTATAACTTCTGCCGCCACCCCGTAAAAGCGAAATTTACTGCAGTTACCCCTATGAGTAGCGAGGGGCGTCCCAGAATATTAACGAGTAAGGTGCGAGGCAGAGAGAGACATATCTCCGTCCATATAAAGTGAATCCTCGAGCCGTTTTGTCGGCAGTTTATGCTTGGAAATGCAAAACCCCGACTGTTTTACATTTCAGTAAGCTCATATTTAATGGCAGACTCTGTGAACTATATTCCCTGGGATCGGGCCGCATATGCTACCCCTCCGTACGCCAGATTTAGAGCAGCTTAGATTTTATGGAGCAAATGAAATTACATTCCCCTTTAAAATATGATGAGCTCTTCCGATAATGAAACCGACTCAATCTCAGGATATGTCTGCGTCTGCTTCTTCATATGTGCTGCTCCTTATCTGAATAAATCTGCACCTTGGTAGGTACTTGCGTTAATTGAAACCACGCAATTATGTAGACTCTGGGGGGAAAATGGAGGAGCTTCGCGTAGGTTGATCAGGAGAATTGATCTATGATAAAAAATCATAACAGTAGAAAGAGTAGATGCCTTATCAAAAACAATAAAGTAACTAGTCAATAGTATTTTGGAATTTAAAAAATATCAAGTAACGGCCGAGTCAATCAGAAAAGAAATTTGGAAGATATTTCTTGCCGTTCAGGGTATAGGCTCAACTCCTCTAATGAAACTATCTTGATTATCTACAGAACACTACAGTCCATTCGGTGAAAAAACTTCAAGAATGCAAACATGTCGGTACATCAAATTCAGTAAAATAGTTATTCAGAAGGCATAAAATCTTGACCTTGCCTTCCATATTTATATTGGCACTGCAAGTCATCCACAAAGTCACTGAGATATTTCTAGCAGCTATGCCTCTTGAGGACACCGCTAACGAGCGTTGCGACAAACGACATCAAAAAAGGCGGCCGACGGTTAGTCTCACATTGCGTTAAAGTTATTATTAATAAACGTTGAACTGGGGGTATTAGGTAATATAAATTTTTCAATGATATATTCAGATGCGAAGATAATTGAAATATCGTTAAAACTGATTTCGTCTAAATAATTTTTTTTTATAAGGACGACTTATATTTGAAATAGGTTTGTTACCTCCTGAAATATCGTTAAACCTGATTTTGTCTAAATATTTTTTTTTGACAAGGACGACTTATATTTGAAATAGGTTTGTTACCTCCTACAGATCTATAAAGTAATCAGAATATTACATTTGAAAATGAATACAAATGTAGAAAGGGCAAAAAATTACTGCATTTGATAAATTAGCTTTCTGAAAAAAATGTGATTTGTCAGTAACGGGCTTTATTCCTTTGGAATCTCTCACAATCTCTGATTTTTCTATTACTATGCTCTTTCTATCTTGTTTTCTTGAAGTGAAGTTCAGTTCGTATAATATCTTCCATAATCCAGTTCTTCTTATATCAGGAAAAATTGTCTTCACAAATGACTGACAAAACTTCATTTATTGTATAGGCATTTTGTTTTTTATGTCAAAAAAGTGTACTGTTCTTCTGATAGAATTTTTGACTCGTCGATAAAAAAACACTTTCTGCCAGTGGATACTTCCGGCTCCAAAAAGCTGTTGTTTCCTTTGAGTTCCTTAAGAACTCTAAAAATTGTCGATCTATTGACACCGGTCATACTCGCGAATGTTTGCACTACTTCCTCCTCTCTTTTTATTTCGTTCGAATATTGTATTCTTAAATGATCAAAAACATTCATAACAATTGTTTTTTCATTTATGT
>WOGO01008164.1:0-10770 GCA_015342085.1 Leptinotarsa defecta
CGGTGTGGGGAGTGGTCATTGGTTGATTATGCTGGCGCGCCCTCCCGAATGTGTCGGGGCTTCGGGGGATAGGGCCTGACCAGCGCACACTACGGTGATAATAATTATTATTATTTAACTCAAATCACCCCCAGAAACTTCGAATAAATATGTTTCTTCTCCTGATTCAGTTATCCTACAGTCTCTTTCTGATTTATTTCCAGAACAATCTAGCTTCCTCTCCTCCAATTCTTGCTTCGATTCGGCGACTTTCAAGTCCATTAGGCGCACTTTCCTCGAACACGTTTTGTCTCTAATTGTCTATTTTCCACAAAATTGTATATGTCCACTATTTTAATCGAGTCCGAAACACTTATTTACTTTCACAAGTCTATTTTTCGCGAGAAATGTCTATCAGTTTATGTTTCCGTAGTCCGGTACACAACAAAACCAGCCTCTCTGAGCGAACAAACAAGTCTTAAAGTAAATTTCACCGCAAACCAAAGATTGTCCACCATCCGCTCACAGATTTATTTTACAAATCCATTTCTGCTAAACAATTGTAACAAATTTAAGAATCAACTGTCTTAAACAAATTTATTTCCAACAATATTTCACTATCACAAACTAATTCATGTTCAACATTTAGTAACTAACGCTCAATTCATCTCTACGAATTGAATTCCTTGTTTAACCGCTCGATTCACTTTCTGAACTCAACTGCCCTCTTGGGACGAGAAGCCGGCCTTATATATCGGTAACGATCGTTCTAGAATTCTGTTATCGTTTCGGTACTCAACTAGAGTTTAACCGGCGGTTGCCGACTGCATTCCTTTTTCGGTGATGTCATGTGTTTGTTCGCTGGACAGGGGCGGCTTCAGATTCGTTACATAGACTTTGGTCTGAATGAATTACGAAAGACTTTCGAAGCATCATTTCCTTTGAATGCGAATTAATTGACTAGCACAGTCCAAGAACGTAGCGTGCGTGACGTCACATAGAGCTGGTTTTGTGAATTGAATGCGAAAGTACGCGGAGACGAATGGAAGGTCTTATGAAATGACCTCGATCAATCTCGAGAAGTTTGTAGGAAGTTACAGGTGCATATAATACGTTTCGTGGAGATCAGTCTGTTTCAATCACGCGGATTATTTAGAACAAGCGACTGTGAAAAAAGTGTGATACTTACAAAGTGCAAGCTAACTAGTACAGTTGTATACTTTGTTATTGAATGAAGTTATGAAATTTGATTAAGCCTTTCATTGCTCTAAGAACCTAGACATAGACGGATTTTGGTAGCAACGGATAGTTCGTAACAATATAGACAGACCACGCCACAAAAGGCAAAACAAGGACTCCAAGAATGAAGTTTGTTGCAAACCATAGTAATGCAGCAAATTCTACATTGGAAATACATGAATCAGCACCAAGCAAGAAAAACAAGATATCGATGTGATCAATTCAACAAGTACCAATATTATATTCGTTTTGAATCATAGAGCAGTTTATTCATCCATATATTATAATTATCACTTTCAACCAAACAGAGTATTATAATACAACGTGGCACAAAGAACTAGGCAGGTACATATACAAAGTTGGTTTTTTCATCCTTACATATACTCGTAACATATGCAAGTTGGATTTATTTTGCATTATGAGTAAACTTCTGCAACTTCGTTGACCACAGCAGTGATGAGACATTTATAGTATCACCTTCAAACAAACATTTATAGTAACTACACATTCATGCTCAACTTCAATTCTACTTACTACTCTACCTCTTGGATGTGAACATCACTATCATCATTAATTTTTTAGCCTTCCAGGTCTTCGACTCTGGTTTCCTTTCTGCAGCCATTCAGTAATACATTGTGGATATTGGTTATGGTATCAGTTCACGTCGTGGCCCTGGTTCTGTATTTGCTAGATCGATTTTCTCCATTTGGAAGATTCAAACTGGCCAACACTGATGGAACCGAAGAAGACGCGCTAAACTTATCAAGTGCCATTTGGTTTGCATGGGGAGTTTTACTTAATAGCGGCATCGGAGAAGGTATGACATCAAATTCCAAACCCTTATTGGAATTTCTCATAACTAGAACATCCAAGAATGGTAACTCCTCGTTATTTTCAATCTCGTACGTCAACTTCATATTTGAGGATCTGTTGTTGAGATAAGTCACAGGATCCTTTACATTACTTCTATTCGTGTCGAAGCAAGTACATAATCCACGTTTCGGATTCGAATTCGAAGAAAGTAATCTAACTCTCCTCAAGCTTCCAATTCAAATCTGCTCATGAACAGATTAGTCATGAAAGTATAGACAACGGGTTGCTCTTTGCCGTACCTTCATGCTGCTTGTAAAAACAGTTAACAAACTGGAAGCAATTTTGTCCCATGTAAATTTGTGTGAGCTGAATGCTTTTTCAGCTAGTTCATTTATTTCTGAGAGATCCTTCAGATATTAGATTGTTTTTGAATAAATGAGGAATGCTTGAAACTGTTGAGATCGGTAGATAACAACACATTTTTAGATGCCTTCCAATGTTTAGACATCGAAAAATGTGGAATAAGTTCTATGAATGATGACAAAGGTCCCATATCTAACAATCCCCTTTTCGCATTTTCACCTATTCACAGATAGAATAGCAAATAACAATAGGTACCAGGAATTAATTGTCTGTTCCTCGTTATATCAGGTAATGGTTAGTCTAAATACGTATAAAAACATTAGCATAGTCGTCAGAAGATCCAATGTGACACCTGACACTATGATGACTGTTCTGCCACATTCACATTCTTAGAGATAACTGATGCTCAGGTTTTCTCAGCATTAAGTTCTATTTGATTACTGTCAACTTAACCAGCTGATGCTTAGACATCTAAATGGAAAGAGACAGAAATAGGTTGGGTCTTTCCGTAAACCTGCTGTCATTCTCACACAAAGCGTAACCCTCAGAAGTCAAAAGTTTTGCGAGCTAGGGAGTAACTCAAGACTCAATGTCGGATCCTCCTGCATCACATGGTTGTCTTAGAGCAAGCGATATATGTGTTCCTATATATTAGAGATCGAACAATGCTCTCCTAAAGTAGTTATTCCAGTTTCAAGTAGATGAGTTTTTTGGAATTGAAGGACCATGTTTACCAAACAACAATATTCACAATGATAATGTGAATATTTGACTCTTGTTCTAAGTTATGGCGTAGTCTATACAGGTTGTGTTGAAAAGTTTTTGGCAGCATATACAAACTTTCGCCTTCGCCAAAGAATCTTAGTCATAGAAATTAAAAAAAACGATATGAAGTGTGGAAGAAAATGTAATGTTGGAATATATTGAATCTGATTGGTGAGACACTCAGTACATATTTCTTGCTGAGAGCCTTCTTGATAATCTGGTTTGAATTCACAAAGATTGGTACTTTAATGTCAACTCAGAGTAGGCATATAATATACTTTATGTGGTGTCTAAAATAATATCTCACTTTGAAGAAAAATTTTACTTCATTTCAACTTCTTATTTTTATATACAAAAAAATTGAAAGTGAGTTTCAATTATAATGTTACTATCACAAAATACTAACATTCATGTTAGAAATACGACTTAAAAATTATGAACTGTATTAAGCTATGTGATGCGGCTTAAATTTCGAGACAAAAGTCAGATTTTAAATTTTTTTGTCTCTCTGCTCTCGTTGAAAATAGTAATGTTACAGAATAATGTGAATTTTCAACAGGAACTCCTAGAAGTTTTTCGGCTAGAGTCCTGGGAATGGTTTGGGCTGGATTCGCAATGATAATTGTAGCTTCATATACCGCCAACCTGGCTGCTTTTCTTGTATTGGAGAGGCCAAAAACCAAATTAACTGGGATAAATGACGCCAGGGTACGTAATACAGTTTCAGATAATAATAAAGTATATCTTTATTCTACAGTTGTTCTTCACAATAGTAGGTATATGAGTAAGCCTAGTTTTGACAGGAAACGGCCCCACGAAATTCTTCGTTCTCTGTTTTCCCGTAACTCTCACTGCAAGGCAACCACTTGAAACTAGAGCCCAGAACATTAGATAGTTTTTTTTAACCCTCCCATCATTGCACTCCGACTTATCCCCTACGAATGCGCTTTCTGTGGGAGAAGATCCATTTCAGGAATATCAAAGATACCTTTATCAAAGATAAAGGAAAATTTCATCGCCTTTTTTAAGTCAGGCTCATCTTTTGAGGACTGTTGAGTCGGGCAATTCAGTGGCGGTTCGGCCTAACACCACTGCTGAAACCTGTGGCGGGTAGAATCGACGCTGTCTGATCTTGAAGCAAGAATGCTTTGTTTTTGGGCTCTTGTTTAGATTATATACGATTACACTTTGTTTTGTATTCCAGTGCTAACTACCTTCCCATTGTATCGTTTGAGAATAAATTGATTGACAATAACATAATAAAAGAAGAAGTGTACAAACTCATTTGAATATGACAATGTCTAATGTCTTTCTTGAATAGGTGCGTTATGGATTTTCACCAGGTAACGGCGGATTCCATTACAGATCTCTATTATATCCTATTTGAATTTGGCTTATTTCACCTCTCTATAACCCAAAAAAGTTACTCCTATGGAACTACACCTCTGTTCGGTTTTGAAAATTCAGTAGTTTAGTAGGTATTTGAAAAAATAAATTCCTACGTTAATCCCTCGTACAGTGAGATTCACTATTCAATATTTTCAGCTTCGAAATACGATGGAAAACTTAACGTGCGCCACTGTGAAAGGATCCGCAGTAGATATGTATTTCAGAAGGCAAGTGGAACTATCGAATATGTACAGAACCATGGAATCAAACAACTACGATACCGCGGAATCGGCAATCAATGACGTTAAACAAGGGTAGGTAAATCATTGTTTAGAGGAAAACAAAACAATTACGGTTACCTACATTCACTTCTGTCAAATATGAAAACTTCGATCTGTGAAATCAGCATTACTAACTGAAGTGGCAAACTTTGTACCACCTTAAAATTAATACATGTGATAAATTATTAGCTGAGTTATATTAACTTTTTTTATATCGAGCTTGAGAAGCACGAAGTCATACTGTAGTGATATGGACAGTGTTGCCGGTTTTTTTCATGCATGGCAGAAGATGGCGGTTAGAATGCATCTCTGATGAGACCTTTATCCTTTATGGCAGGTTCAAAAAACGCTCTCTGATTTTGGATCATGAATGTTTTGCTCAAGCACTCTGATTTCATCTAACACAAAGGTCTGTTTGCTACTTGAACATTAATCACTCTACTAGGAAGTGAATTTTCAGTAAACAAATTTCATAACAGTTCTCTACATACTTACCCAAATATAAAATTCCGAAACTTGACTTAATGGCGCTAGGAAACAAAATATGTAGAACAAACTTCATGTATTATGAAATCTCATCAATTTTCAGGAAATTAATGGCATTCATCTGGGACAGCTCTCGTTTAGAGTTTGAGGCTGCTCAAGATTGTGAACTTGTAACTGCTGGAGAACTATTTGGTCGCTCTGGTTATGGTATTGGTTTACAAAAAGGATCGCCTTGGTCTGACGACATAACCTTGGCTATACTTGATTTTCATGAAAGTAAGTAATTTGTTACTTTCGTTATCACTATAACTGAATTTATCAATAATTAATAAAATACATCCTTCAAAATCAATTAAGAGTTAACTAAATGTTTCATCTCACTAGTTAGAAATAAACTAGCTAAAAAGTTAAATAATCGGCATTCAAAAGTCCTGGAAACTGACAAAATAGCACAACCCCTGATATTATGACTCGATAAATGAAGCATTTAATAATTGTGAATCAAGATTTTTGAATGATAAGTGTTATAAATGTCCTAACATAACTCAGTTACGCTTTAGGACTATTCAAATCTCTCTGACCTATCTTGTATAGGTACAAATTATTTTTTGAATTCCTTTTCAAAGGCTCAATAATGAGGGGATGCTTTGTTTTTTGACGATTATAGAGTTCGAGCGACAAAACAATTTGTTGATGGAACAGGTAACAGAAATCACGTAGGCTATTGTCGCAAATGAGAAGGGCTATTCAAATTTAAATGTTTATGTATAGGAATCTCATGGACATTACAAGATGAAGAGTAGGTTCAATTATGATGAAGTTGTCAAATTTCGTGTACTATTAAACGAAATCAAAAATTCATTATAAATCTTATGGTTCGGAAGGTATACAGAAAAAAATTGGAAAATTCCAAATTTTATTTTCGGTTGTTCTCTTCGTTCACGAAGATATTGTAACTCTAATTATTCTTTGTCACGAAAACTTTCAATGGGCTATCAGGATATATTTATAAAACTTTTGTACAGGGCGTCATTCACCTAAAGCCAGTATCAACGTTGAAATTTTAAATATAGAAGACCGAAGGAAGCCAGCTCAAACTACTTTCTTATTAAAATACAGATATTATCAATTTCCTCAACGCATTCTACTAATTTCAGGTGGCTTTATGGAAAGTTTGGATAATAAATGGATATTTCAAGGAAATTTCCAACAATGTGAACAATTCGAGAAAACCCCGAATACACTGGGGTTGAAAAATATGGCAGGTGTATTTATCTTGGTCGGAGCTGGTATTGTTGGAGGAATTGGACTGATCGTTATAGAGATGGCATATAAGAAGCATCAAATTAAAAAGCAAAAAAGAATGGAATTAGCCAGACACGCCGCAGACAAATGGAGAGGATGTGTTGAGGTAAGTATCCACGCATGATTTTCTATAACTAGCACGAATTATTTTAAAGTAGAAACACAACTGCTCGTATTATCTGGAGATATTCTCATTTTTTTTTTTAGAAGAGAAAATCTCTAAGAGCGTCCTCCACAGCCCAACGTAGAATAAAATCCAACGGTGTGAATGAGGCAGTAACAATTTCTCACGTTTTCGATAAATTTCAACGTATAGGTCAGTTCTACGGCCCTGAAAGAACTTGGCCTGGGGACTCTGACATCAGACAGAGAAGAATTGATGATGTGGGAGGAGGAGTTCAACCTGTTCCTAGATACTTACCAGCATATACTCAAGATGTTTCCCATCTTATTGTTTAAATTCAATCGTATTCTTGGTGCATCTTCCATAGCTTTGGACGATATGGAAGTTTATCTGTTATTAATTATAATATCTTTCTAACAGTCGATGGAATAATCGTTACTTTGAGGGTATCAGAAAAAAATTACTTGCAAATGACTACACGAAGATCCTTAAAATGCGATAAGAGCGGTGCTTGTACGATTTGAATCGCTGTAGGTTATATTTATTTCGAAAAACATAAAAGATATAGGATATAAAGTTAGGAATCACCATGTTAGGAATCACACGTTACAAGTCCCCAATTTTCCTTCGATGTTCGAGACTATCAAGGTTACTTGTGACGTTTGTCTCAAAAAGTTTCTTCGAAAGCACTGCAAGTGCAAAGCAATGCAAAAAGCACTGTTCCCGAACACCAGAACCACAACTTTATTCTCGACCCGCGTTTCACCAGCGAAGTTGGCGTCTTCAGGAGATGAAATATTTATATCTAACACAATGATTTCGGGTAGAAATTAGCTGAAAATTTTCTCGCGAAAGTTCCCGCTTATTCTGCCAGAGCGATTCATATGAAGGAAAACAATATACTTTTTGGAATGAGACCTTTGTCACAGTTCATAGTTCTCATGCTGTACTTTGATATTTCCTGACTTCCGAAAGTATGCAAAAATCTGGTGTCTTACACCGATCTCAACAATTTCAGGCAGCTTTTATTCAATCAATGTCCGTTCTTCCAAGTGTATTTTGGCGACATTAGATATCCCCGTTTTTTCTGTTGCCAAAATATTGTTATTAGGACCACCTGATAAATGTTGACGTGTGCAAGAAGTTTTGAAGGGGCTATATTTACACACTCAACTTCTTGAAAATTTAACATTTTTCTCAATATTATAGCTTTACTTTATGACATCAAATTCTAGAGCCTGGTTACTTATAATAACTGTGACATCCAACAATGGTAACTACTCGTTGTTTTTAATTTCAATAGTTTTCAGCATTAGATATTCAGATATCTGTTTTTAGGAGTTGAAACACAACTCTTTTTTATTTACAATACTATAGTAATGCATAATTAATTCTGCTACATCACGTCTGACGGGGTTTTAATAACCGTACTGTCACCCAGATGTTAGATATTTAGTAAGGTACATACATAGAACACACAGAAAATGACAAGAGACGCTGATGTCATTGAATACTATGAACGTGCAAATTCTACATAAGTTCACATAGTACATAAAAAAAAACACAAATCCAAAATGAAAGTCAAAATAGTAAAATACAAGGATATAATCACCTACTTCTATAGAAGTACTATTACTTAATTATTAAACACTCATAATTACTATCCTACGTATATTTCCAACATTAAGCTCTCCAAAAATACTTTTCTGGTGAGCCAACAAGGAACTGACTTTAAAAATTGTATGTATCATAACCTAACTTTTTTTAAGCGATATATCGAAAACCTAGAGTTTTTAAACGCGACTTACATGTGTACCTATTAACTCGATGTATATTAATGTTTTTTTGAAGCGATATTCCTCTTCTTGATGTTATTAATGATAAGTTGTTTTCTTTGAATGAAATGAAAATATATATATTGTTTAATTTTCGAGTGTTTCATTTTGAATGTAAATTTTACATTAATCTATTTCGATTTTTGAAAGAAAATTATGTGTACACAAATTTCTCAATACATGAAAAAACCAGGTGAAAATAGTTTTTTCGTTGTTTTCATCGTTTTTTTTTTGGAAAATTTTCATCTTCCTCAATTAAAAAAAAAATAAAATTGTAATGGAAAAAGTAAGTTCTTCATTATACAGATATAGTAAGGGCAAGCTCGATCAATTACCATTTAAATTTAATATATTTTTCACAATGAAAAATGTGCTATTTATCAGTAACTTATATTTATTATTGTTGCCTCCAAAAAAAAAAGAGGAGCTAAGAATTTTATAAATGCGAAAAGTTTAGTTTTTCTAATTATTATAGATAATGAGTATCTAATGAATCCAGGTATTCTTTGAAGTGAATATTTGTTACAGAACAAAGAAAGACAACAGTGTGTATATAAAAATGGCACTCACTATCTTAAGCTTGTCTCTCACTTGTCGCCGGCACAGCACAGCACGGCCCGTCCCGTCAAAATACGGAAGGAATTGGAACAATGAAAATGAATGGACAACCGCTCACTAGCCCGGCACGGCACAGCCAAGAGCGTCCGCCGCCGGAAAGGATTCCAACTCTCCGATCTTGACCGGCAAATAACGTGCTGTGACGGACTGTCGAAGTGAGCGCGTCGCTGGCCAGCGCTTGCCGGCATCAACTCGTCCAAAAGTGCCTGAGAAGTTTCTTTATTTCTGTTTTGCTATTCCATCAGTTGACAGCACAGTGTCAAACGGTACCTATGAATGGACTAGGAAAAATTGAGTTGCTTGATTAGGCAGGCTCTAGAATATCCAGAAGTTCTGAAAATGTGCCTGGAGTCTTTCAGATCGTTGAAAAAATTATGAAACCCTCCCAAATTTGCCCTCTTTTGAATGGAACCACAACATTATTTTTTGTGACTATTTTCTTCTACATTCAATAATGCGGCAACTATAATGACGACTTCTTCGTCAGAACTGCTAGTGATAGACACGTTTCTGTCACCGTTCGATGTCAACTGAAATTCTCTTGAAATCGAACAAACAGCACCTTCAGTATACTGGTTGTAGCTGGACAAGTGAGCGATGCTACTACCCGTCGCCATCAGGCGACGGACAGCGCCGTGCTGTACTGTGCCGGACAAGTGGGCGACGAGCTTTATCCGATTTTCAAGTTCTGTGGCTAACCCTAGATCTATTAATAATTAATTTCGAAACGTACACCCGCCAATGCAAATAATTTTTGAAAAGAAAGGAATCAATAACAGCAAAATATAGTTGTCAAGGAAACAACATGCGTACCTACTTACTCATTACATCTAGTGTTGATTATGAATGAAAATGGATCGACTACTTTCTGTGTCGACTATAGAAGGGCTTAATGGTATTTCAAGGAAAGTTATTTTCATACTTCCTGGAATAAAAGACGAGTTTAACTAAATGTGGGTTGTTCCCAAGAGTGGATTTTATTAGAAGCGTTTCTTTCACCACCGTTTGGATGATGCACTGCTCTTGTAATAGTGGGCTTTGATGGGATTAACGCTCAGTGGCGACTTTCTTGATATTGATGATATTATATTGAAAACAAGATTTGACTAAAATCCGTCAAAGTTTCTGGCTCTAGCTATAGAAGGAAATTTTTCATTTGGTGGTCAATCAAATTTTGATTTCGCAACACACCGCTATTTTTGCCGATTCATAAATGACTTCCTCGGAGGAAAAAGCACTATTATTTACATTTTTTGTTTTTCTTTTAGATAATTTCATTAACTGAGGAACACATTTGTTATATGGCCTTTTGAGGTTCCTTATTTTTGTATCAATATAAAAACTACAATTTGTTGCAAAAGCGGCTTCCGTTACTGGTCAATGTGATTTTTCTTCTCATATTATATATGTGTAAATATATATTTTTTATTTGAATTGAAGGGGTAATATTTTCAGGAGTGATTAATTTTTGGGAAAGAAAGTTTTTGGCTTTCTACTACTCCATCTTGATACGAAAAAAGGATGAGGGAACCTTCCAAAGAAAGGAAGGAAGTAATCAATTTGAAAATAAGTA
>WOGO01008165.1:0-10770 GCA_015342085.1 Leptinotarsa defecta
ACTGCATGTCTGGATTCGAAATAATATTCAGCAAAATATTATTAGAATGTTTTTTTCTGATTAATTCGGCCGTTATTTGATGTAGATCCATAGTAATTTCAAAAACTACAACTCCACGATTTGATCTCCACAAACTTTAGTTGAAAAATATATCACAACATGTTTCGCTAAGACATTAGCTTTTTCAAGTGATTTGTGAGACAAATCACTTGAAAAAGCTAATGTTTCAGCGAAACATGTTGTGATATATTTTTCAAATGAAGTTTGTGGAGATCAAATCGTTGAGGTGTAGTTTTTGAAATTATTAGAATAATTTCATTCATGAACTAGCAGAAATCAATCTCTCATTCAAAAGGATTGGACATAATATGTCGGAAGAAGATAGGAAATTGGAACACATTTATCATATCGTGAGAAATGACAATTGAATCTCCATATTGTTTTAATTCTCATTTTCTTGATGACCTTCTACCACATAGTAACAACGAGTACTTACATTCATCAAATTATTTATTATATCGTCAGTCACCGCTGTTTTGTTTTCAACACAATATCTGCCATGTTATATTTTTATATGTTTACCGATACAGTTCATTTTTTGTAGTTCTGTCAACTGAATGGCGTCGTGTACAATGATTTCGTTGTAACCCAGTATAATTATGTATATGAATCGAATATTCCAGAATAGGATATGTTTAAACGTCTCGTAATAACAAAAGCTGGGATAAAATTTTTCCCGGAACTTAGGCCAAGATTAGCTCAACAAATGCATCCCTGTAACAATTTTAATCATTTCACTGTTGAGTACAAAGCTAATTGGGTTTTTCGTTGATCTCTCTCTCTCTCTCTCTCTCTCTCTCTCTCTTTCATTTGACCTAGACTTCACCCTCAAACAAATTGAATAAGTTGTATTCTGACAAATTGGTTTTCTGTCATTTTGAATATTTGAATCATTATTATATTTTGCTTCATTAATATGCCATTTTCTATTTGAATGACGTACAAGGGTGTGGTAGACAGTTTTGAATATGTGAAAACCCTCGTCAAAGTATTTATCAGGGAGTGTCAATAAGTAGGCTGCATCAATTGAATGTGTTGTAGCCTCTCAACTGAATATTGAGGAATGATTGAAAAGAGTGACAAACAAACTATACAGTGAAATTTTGAAGTTGACATAATTGAAATGAGAGACTTTATATGGATCAGATGAGATAGATAACAGAAGTTATCTGTTTGAGGGTAACACACATCCGTGAAAAATTATATAAGTTAAGGTCATCTATGTTGCTCTCGATTTATTTTAATGGCGAGCTCTAGCCCTAAAAATAGCTTTTAATGTAATCAGTTAGGAAACGTAGGGTGAGTTACATACCATGAAATTTCCTAATGTGTTTCATATTAGATTATTATCGCCAAAAAATTGCTGAAACTTTATGAATATCCATTATAATGTTTTTAAAAAACACTTTTTGCGAGATTTCTATTTGAAGGTTTACAAAACGGCGGTTTTGTGAACTGTTTAGTGGAAATCTCACATTGAAGTGTTTTTAACACGTTATTTATCCTTGATTCACAAGAAAATATAACAATATATGTTTCTACTGATGAAAATAATTGGTTTACTTTTCCATTTACCTACACTTTTTTCAGTTATGAAAAAACGAATTTAATATAATTGTGAGAAAATGTTGAGTATTCGAACATCCTTAATACTTTTGAAAAATGAAAATATTTTGGCACCATTTAATTATTTTTTAACGCTATGAGTCAGTCAAGATAACAGAATTTATCGAGAATAGTGAATAGTACAAAAAAAGTGATATCATTTTTGAGTCGACAGTTTGTATGTTCCAAACCAAATAATAATTAACGTTATCGGGATTATAACTGCTTTCAACAGTTTTCATGTTCATACCGACACTAACTGCGCCCCTGTATGAAGTGTCCAATGGTTGAAATACTGCGTTGAGTGAATACAAATTATTGAAAAGTAACGTGCTACCGATTGGATTTATATTTCCAAGAAAATGAGATGAGCTGAAATCTCCTTCTTTGAAGGTGGCTGACAAAGTTCCGTGGTGAATTTCATTAGTTCGGACTTCCATTGTCTGATAAGATATAAAATGATTTGAAATTTTCGAAAAAACAAATTGGATTGAAAATCAAAATGAATATCTGAAAACATAAGTTACTTTACGGTGTAGTAACTTGGCATGAAATCTTTTAATTTTTATTTCTTTTTAATTATTCAATCTTTTGAAAAACACTTTCCCAACACCAGACCAAAAATTACGGTCTAAGTTAGAGTCCTCAGGAGATCATCATGACTAAATTCTACTACTATGTTAGTGTTTGTATATACTAGTGATCTAATTACTACCCGTTAGTGTTACCTAACTACACCGGTAGTATTATATATGTATTTCCTCAATGTTAGTGATCATCTCTAATATTTATCGGTTTTTTATTTAGAAATATCACGTATGAGACCAAAGAAAGGACTGTTCGAAATAGAACATTTGTTACAATTCATAACACTCAATCCACACTTTTCGATTTCCAAGCTTTCGAAGGCATCCAGAAACCTGTTGTCGTGTATCGATCTTAACGACTTCAAATATTTCTCACTTATTCTGAGGTCGTTCTCTATGGCATGTTGAGCGACACTAGATTTCTCAATTCTATAAAACCTAACATGCGAAAGATGTTCCTTGTAGCGAACTAATATAGTTCGTTTGGTTTGACCAACATATTTTTTATCTCAATCCTTGCAGCTCATTTCGTAAATCCCAGACATTTTTTCCAACGTCTTGTTTTCCGGACTGCCCAATATTTGTTGAAGTGTATGTGCAGTTTTGAAAGCCACTTTTATATTAAATTCTTTGAATGTTCGGACCAACCCATTTATGTATTTGGGTTTACATAGAAACACTATGAATTTTAAATCTTTCTCTTTTCGAATAGTCGAGGCATTACGAAGATACTCCCTAAATTTTTGTTTTCTAAATGATTTATCCATTATGTTGCTTTCAGCTACCTCCCTAACAACTTTTTTCCCAATTTCATACCTTTCTTTACTCAAGGGAAATGTGAGCAGTTTGTGGAGAAGAAATTGTATTCCTGCCATTTTTTGTTGTGGGCAATGATGAGAGCTGTCACGTATATACCCGAAAGTGCTCGTATTTTTTCTAAATATATCAAACTCCAGACTCTTAATGACATGTCCAATAAACAGTACATCCAAGAATGGTAGTTCTCCGTTATTTTCAGTTTAATACGTAAATTTTATACTTGCAAATCTGTTGTTGGGGTAAAATACAAAATCGTACACCTTACTCATATTCGTATTGAAAATGGCAAATACATCATCCACGTATCGGATCCATGTTCGTGAAAAGTGATCCAACTCTTCCCCTGCTTCGATTTCAAATCTGCTCATGAACAGATCAGCCATGAAAGGAGGCAAATAATTTCCCATTGCCATATCCTCATGCCGTACCCCACTGGAAAGGATTTTTTTTATGCAACCTTTGGTAAGCCGGATGCACTCTTCGACTATCTCACCACTTATTTCAATAACATCTGAAATATCCTACAAATATTCAATTGTTTTTGGTATGTTTACACTTGGAATTAACGAAGATACGTCAATGGATAGTGAGACCTCTCTTTCTCACAACCTTACATCTTTGATCTTATTGATGAACTCTTGTGAGCTCTTAACTTTTAAGCTGGGTTGCGGAGTCGATAGGGTTTTAAACCGTTCCGCTAAATTTGGCAATCTTATACGTAGGGTAACCTATGGCTGATACAATTGGTAGCACATAATTGCCTGGCTTGTGGATTTTTGGCAGACCGTATATTTTGGGTACTGTGGTATTGGATACTTGCAAACTTCTGCCCAAAGTTAGTGTGTTCAATTTTTTGTACTTATTGAGTGTAGTTTCCACTTATGAAACCATCTTAGGCAATGAGTTTCTTGGTATTTTCCTATAAGGGCCATTCTCAATTAAATTATAAATTCTATCGTAATCATCACACTTTGTCTGCTCTCAGAGAGGAAATATCTTTCTCGTTCAATCTCCTGATAATTTCGTTTTCTTTTCTTGTTATTATTAATTTGTTTCTTCGTGTTAGTAGCAAGCGTCGACAAGCGTCGAATTGCACTTTCAACACAAACGACATATTTCTTTCAAAACTTTCTTCGGAGAGGCCAAGCCAAATTTCAAACCTTTGTTCAGGAAGTCAAATTCTTTATTAGCAAAGGACTGACTTGAAAGATTTTCAACAATGTTGATAATCTTCTCCGATATATCATTCGTTTTCTCAACTTCAAGATTTTTCAGTTTTTCATTTCAACGTGACTTTTTTTGACGAACTATTTAGGTAATTGTTGTATTTTCTGCTTATTTTTTATTTCATTTTAATTTTAGCAATTCATTTCAATTTTCAATACAATTTGTTTTTTCAGGGATTTCAAATCATTTTATACTTTACTAGTACTATGTTGCTCTATCGCTGCTGTTCCGATGTTTTGACAAAATCAGAATCAACGAACTTAGGCGTGCGCAGCGTTATAGAATAGTGCTTTCAAACAATTGTTCTACAGGGCCATCTAGTGGCGAGTTAGAGAAAAATTGATAGCCTAAAAGCCTTTTCTATGAAAAATTACTCATACATGTCAGGTTTCATCACTTACTTAATTTTTTCAAATCGAAAACCACGTATAATAACACAGTTTTGGAATCGCTCTTTCATTATAATACTTTTTTGTTGAAAATGTGTTATTATAACTATCTTCATCGATTTTCAAAATAAAATAGAATTTGTACTAAATATGGTTCAAAACATAGCCCTAATTAAAATTAAGTACATCAGTACTCTCAATTCATGAAAAGTTTATATTTTGATGATAGTTTGGACCAACTCGAAATATTTAATTAACACCAAGAAATCGACTTTAAATCATAGAGGGCGTGCTAAAATAACTATTATTTCCATTACCAAAAATAATATTTTCAAATGGAGCACCCCCTGTATACTACTCGATAAGTTGAAAGATAATGAAAAATGCTTCGATATGATATATTATGTCCCTATATCTGAATCATAAAATTTTCGTGATAGAGTCACTTCTTCTGGAAACATTATTTTTCAAAGATTTGGTTCTAGGTAGTAGTGGAATTATCAAGCTTATACCAGTTTGGTTACTTTTATAGATAATTTACAAATATTTATCGACGGTGTTTCATAACATCTTCCAAAATGTGATCAAATCATTTCAGAACTTGCAAAAAATTCAACCAATTGTAGCCTGAATTAACACCAATGAACGAGAATAAGTTTCTAAGATTACAAAATAATTTTCTTTTCTATGGCTCAAAGATTCTAGGGAACAACTTTATCAAAACTCAGGCATTTCTAGGTGATAAGCAAGATTTTCTGACCTATAACATGTGAAAGTACAGAAAATGATAGAATTAAGATGATTGAAAAAAATAAATTAATGCTGGAAGAGTTGTCCATCACATTCTGAATATTCCAAAATATCTGTTTGTACACAACTTGTGGTTGTTTTTTCAATTTCATGAAAACCCAGATCTTCAATACACCGTACTATCGCCGTCGCGCTTTTTCTTTGGTGGGCACTTGAGTACTGTACACCCTTTCTTTCAAAACATTCCACGAAAAAAATGTCAAGTGGTGTGAGATCAGGTGATCTCGGTGGCCAATCCCACGGCCTTAAACGCCTAAACCAACGATCGTCAAATATTTCGTGAAGTTTCTTGGAATAAGCTGGCGCTCCGTCCAGTTGAAACCACGAATTCATATATTTCTCTAAAGGCAAATTCTCGGGAAAATCGTTAACAGTCGTCCTGAATATTTGGAGATATCTCACTACATTCAGTGAGTCTAAATAAAACAGCTAATTTTATTGTTCTTCAAAATAAAGAAAACATTCAAGTACATATTTTCTTGAATTCCCATTTTTTGTCATATGAGAATTAGGATCAGTCCAAAAATATGTATCCCTTCTATCAAAATTGCCATTCCTCGTAAATTTTGATTTGTCACTCCAAATTATTTTTGACAAAAATTCACAATCTTCTTCAGTATGTATTAAAACTAAATGAAAAAAAAAATAATGTTGAAAATTTTATGATTTTGGTATAGAGACATGATATACCTATCATCTTGAAGCATTTTTTAGATGGTTTCATCTGAAAAATGAAAATTTTACCACTTTTATGCATAATGAAACTCATAATGACTTTAGCATGCCCTGTATGATATGGAGTCGATTTTTTCGTGTTAATTAAATATTTCATGTTTGTCTAAACTATCACCAAAAAATTAATTTTTCATGAATTGAGAGTACTGATATACTTAAGTTCAATTAGGGCTTTTGTGTTGGACCATATTCAGCACAAATTATTTTTTATTTCGAAAACCGTTAGAGGACATTATTGACAAAGAAGTATTATAATGAAAGAGTAAATCCAAAAATATGTTAATATGAGGGGTGCTCTATTTAAAAAAAATGCCAAGACTTTTTGATAGAAATGGCAACGCCGCAATGCTGAATATATTATAGATCGATATAAAAGGAAAGGAAATGCAAGATATGAAATTTTCAGAAAAAGTCTGTGTTGCGATTACAATAAACGTCTAATCTACCAATGACCGTGAGTCACCCTGAATATGAGACAAATATGCAGTGTTTGGGCATTTTTAGATGACCGGGATCCTGCGATAGTTGTGAGTTCGCCAAGTATTTCCGAAATGATGTTCAATAATTGTTTTGGCTCAACTGAATATATTGTCACCTTTTGTTCAAGGTTCATGTAACAGTTGGCGAAAAATATTATGAATCAATTTGTTAGCCAGAATTCTTCAATTAAATATGAAAAATATGTTTAGAATCTGTTTCCCGTTAACCAGCTGTCACCCCCTTACGAACGGTAACCAACAAAATTAGAAACTTGTGCGATCACTGAGGTCTGGTCGTCCAACATGCGATTCCTTGCACGGAAGTGAAACCAATAATCTAAAACGTAGAAGTCGTCTTCATGAAAATGGTGGCTGACATGCATATTCCATTGCATGCTCATTTGAAGATGAACAACAAATGAGGATATTCATATTCGTAGTATTTATGATTATTATTCACATTTCCTGCTACGAATAATAGGTTGAGACTTCGTTGTTCCAGCTTGGATGAGTTTCGTCTTTTGAAGGTTGTCGCTTTGATGGGGGAAACAGCTTCTTGATGAAAACATCCAATTTCAAATTATTTTTTGAACCTGTTCACTCATGAAAGGATTTTTATGTTTACCTACTGTGATATCAAAAATTACCAGAATACTATTGACCTGACCCGACTTAGCAATAGTAGCCAAAGCATGTAGATACATATACTTTATTGTCCAAGAAAATATAATCTTCTGTATTTGTAGAGTAGGGAGGGTGAGTGTAGGCTCACAGCACTTAGGCCACATGTGACCCATTGTACATCCTCACGAGGAGTTGCCCTACTAGGTCATAGTCCATTCTGTCCTTTCCAAGAAGGTGGATAGGTCTCTGGGAGACATCTTCTCTATATCGGCAGGTGTAGGCCAAGAATCGCTGAACACACACTCTCTTATTAACGATAACTCCGGACTTTCGCATAGGACCCTGAGAGTTTCATCTTCCTGTTCACACATTCTGCATAGAGTTGTGTCCATTTGCCCCATATTGTGAAGGTGTTTCCTTATTTGACAGTGGCAAGTCAGAAATCCTACTGTCAAACGTAGTTTTTTCCTGGTCGTCGCCAGATATTTCTTCGGCGCCAGCTTCTCAGGGTCGCCCAGAGTGATTCTGGCAAGATTGCATCCTTTGATTTCATCCCATCCCGTTAGGGACTGAGCATGGGTGTGAGGTTTGGCTAGTTCCGCAATTGTCGAAGTCATTAAGCCTAAGGTGCCACTGGGTCCTGAAATTTTTAGTCCAGCAGCTTCCTTGGCTAAAGAGTTGACTACTGTTGTGGCCTTTAATGCACCTCAGGATGATGTTGTTATCTACCGAAGCTTCGGCTAAATCTTGGTGGCACACTAGTACTAGCCCTGAGGTAACACGTTGTCTGTTCAAGGCTACTAGGTCTCGTCCTCCAATCTGCCATTTCTTGCACGAAAGTGAAACCAATAATCTGAAACGTAGTAGTATTTTTCATGAAAATGGTAGTTGACATGCATATCAAGAATTGCTCATTTGAAGATGAACAACAATGAAGGATTATCATATTCGTAGTATTCACGATTATTGCTCATATTTTCTGCTAGAAATAACAAGTTGGCGTTATTCCAGCTTGGATGAGTTTTATCTTCAGAAGGTTGTCGCTTCAATGGGAAAAACAGCTTCTTGATGAAAACACCCAATTTCAAACTCTTCTTCGAACCTGTTCACTCATGGAAGTATTTTCATCTTCACCTACTGTGACATCAAAAATTACCAGAAAACAGAATAATCGTGACCCGACCCGGCTCAGCAATGGTAGCAGTGCATCTATGTCCTCATATTTTTTGCCATAGTGTTAGATTACCTTGTAACCAATAATAATCACTTCAGATGAAATTTACTGAAGGAAAGAATGTTCATAAATATCTACCATGATTTTGAAATATTAAGCACGTGAAACAGAAGAAACGCAATTGCAAACTGTCTTCATTACGCGTATCTCATCGGTTTGTGTGGCCTTTGTCGGATATAAGTTCTGACGTTACGATATCTCTCGAACCATTCCATAGGATAACGCGATGATAATGGAAATTATAATGTGCGTAAAAATCCTAAGGTAACTGATTTGATGAGTATTGATATCCTATATATCCAAATATCTTTCTCATACTAACATTATATGTAATCATGATCTTAAATATGAAAAGGTGTATAGTGAGCTATCGTTAAAAGATAGACATATACCGTACGAATTTTTGTAGACCTGTCAAATAAAAACAATATATAGTTAATTAGTTTGCTATATCTCAATGAAACTAATAGGCAGCGTTTTCGATGCAATTCCGGTAGCCTCACCGCCACGCTTTCTCTCGGATAACATTGTCATATTTCAACCAATTCACATAAAAAAAAACATACGAATAAACCTTCATTCAAATCACTACGATTATCAGTGAACACCGTATGAAAATCATTTTGGTGATTTTTGAGTTCATCGCATTCAGACACAGACAGATGCGGCGGTGTGATTTTATTGCCAGTTGTAAAAAAATCATAGTCCAGTCGTGATAAGGAGAAGATTTGAGAAAGTGAAGTGGTGCAATTCCATTAGCGGTTGATTTTTTAATGAACTTTTGATATATATTCTCATGATAATTAGTGCAGTTCCTAAAAAGTAAATGTAGCATTCAGTTCGGTAGATAATACTGCAAAACTGGGGATTTTCGAAACAAAAATCTAATGTTCAGTTTCTCAGTGCCGCATTCTATCATGCAACGATTCTTCGAAGAATTATCCACCCCTATTAGGAAAATATGTTTCAATAAAGGCTTTATCTTAAGCTTCCAGTTCAGTGCTTTGAGAGATATAAAATATATGGAAACCAACAAGTTGCTTTGTATATAAGGGAAAGAAACGGAGTTGGCTCAACATGTTAACCTCAATGGTACGTACAATAAGACCTAAATCCTTTTGGTGTGTTTTCGAGCAAATATTTAAACCGCAGTTAAGTCGAATATATTGTGCAGAAACAAATTGAGGCAGCCACGAAATGATAGCATAAATATAACCAACATCGTATTCGCGTACTTCGGACAACTCTCGAGTTAGCGGTTTTCATTGTTTCATCCAATAATCGGATACACATGTTGACATTAAATCAACCCTTTGTAACTTTTTGAGAACATTCACATAATTACGAGTTGGCACCTTCAAACTATTTCAGCCAATTCAGCCAACATGTGTTGCCATCTAAATAGGTGAAAATAATTTGTATGTGAAATAAAACTATTACTGATTTCATTTCGAAAATGAGTCGAATTGAGGAAGCCTTTTTATAGAATTCTTCAGAAATAGTTTCAGTCCCGATAATTTTTTTCAAATTTTTGTTTCTTTATTTTATCCGAAAATCGAAATTTTTTTTGGAGCGTGGATAATACCTAAATTATTTTAAAAATATATGATTTATTAATGTTAAAAAGGCGTGCATTCACGGAAGTTTCTTTCATTATTTTGTTCATTATTCCATGTAATACATGTGTAACTGATCGTTTGTCAGTTTGTTTGTGCGCGTTAATTTCGGAGACGGTCAAATCCGTTTGGGTACAAAAAACTACTCGAAAATAAATCAGATTGGAATCATGTAGAACGTGATATGGATCATTTGATTGTACAATCACCTCCAGATAATACCTCCTGCGATGTAGTTGTTGAAGCACAGAACGAAAATCATGAAGCAAATGTTTCAACTAGTCGAAGTAATTACTACACAATGAATTTAATTGACAAAAACCATGTCAGTGAAATATTCTGATATCAAAATGAATCATATCTTCATTCGTCGTTTCATTGAATGTTATACAAGTTATCAGAATTGATTTGTGATATTGATGACTTATTTATTTTGTGGAAATTCATCTTCAATTAGATATAGGAATAAAATACTTTGTCCTAATTTCCACCTACTTAATGTATTGACATTAATACGACCAAGGTTTCGGATTTTACACCATTCTCAACTGTTCTAGCACTACTGACCTGAATAGAAATATCGTA
>WOGO01008166.1:0-10770 GCA_015342085.1 Leptinotarsa defecta
TGGCACAATTTTGAGCAGTTCATGAGCTAGTGACTGAATAGATTGTTTATTTTTATTTTTTTTTATCAAATTTAAAATAATCGACGAAAAGAACGTACGACTTTCTTTCTGTTACTGAGTGAAGAGTTGTTACCGTGTCATCTAATATTTTAACATGTTTTAGTGAAATACACACAGGATATCATTGGGAAGAATATTAAAACCTCTTTGAAATGATGGCTCCCTTCACTTACAAAATTTTCCTACTAACACCTACTCTCCTGAAGGTAGGCCAACTGGGGTGAAAACTGTTTTTCTAAACAATCTCTTTCAAAATTGAAGTTTACATGTTTTTTCAATTTTTATTTTACTTCGTGAACGCCCTGTTTCACCAAACTAGTTGACATTATCAGGAAACTCAGTATATAATATATAAACCATCTACTGAAGATGTCAATTAGGTCGGAAAAACGAGGGTTGATAAGAATTTTGCGATTCAGATATATGCAAGTCGTATTTGTATGAAATGTATGAACTCAGCACTCAACTATTGTGTGCAGAAAAATATCTTAAGAATATCGTATTGCTTATATTCCTCAATTGAATTGGTAGTTGTAATGATTATTCCTGAATGGCTAAAAAATCATTTCATCTAGTTACAATTTGCCGGAAACTGTTACTATACCTTGAGACATTTTTCAGTATCCACATCAATGTATGAATTTACGAAAAATGAAAAACTTTCTAAAAAAGGTGTAAAAAATATAATAAATTTTATACTTATCAAAATCATCTGAGAAAAATGTTTTTGCAACTGAAAATCAAAACAGAACCCATCCCATCTGCTCTACATTATAGTTATTATACATAAATCACATTTTCCAATTTATGCACAAAACCTTTATTATGGAAACCCATTTTTCAGAAAAACAATAACAACATAATGAATGATAATAATATTCAATTTCTTTCACATTATTATTCAGCATATTAGACGGTTTAAACTATGATTCCCCCAAAATCTTGCATTATTTTCTAAACAACGGTTTCTTCAAAAAAAAATTTTACTCCATCGTTAACAGCTGATTTTTTGCATGACAAATTATATGATTGTTTTGTTTTGATTGTTCGGGCAAAAAGGATATAAACAAATGTTTGCCGTATAATTGATAGTTAAGGAAAATAAATCGATGGAATTTTAGTATTTAAAAATTCAATTCAGACAACATAACTCCAGTCCTGAAACAGCATAATATCCATTTCTCAAATTCATCAACGAAGATAAGCTATTAATCTCTCAAATCTATGCACCTATTTATAATAATAAATTGTTCTATCGATAGTTTGCAGTTATTAAAATTGACACGATTATGATAATGCTTTATCTCATACGTCACTAGTAACATTTGGTAACAACGATATGCAATTTTCATAATGGGTAGTTAAAGATAATGTACAATTGGAATATCACAAATTCATTAGTTCGTTTATTGTTCCATATCAACGTGGATTATATGAACTGTTGATAAATGGATTGACTGCAAACGTTAGAAATTTGCTATTATCAAGGCGTCAAAAAATAATGTATTCGAAGATTGCGATGATAGATGTGTAATGGTATGTTTTATCATAATGAGGATGTTTTTCTGAAAAGTTTATCAAATTTTGAAAATAGTTTGATTATGATTTTTGTAAGGAGTTTCTTGAATTCGATTGCTACTTTTTTAGAAGTTCTCCACAATTTTGAAAAGTGTGTAAGTGAAAGCTGAAAATCTGTTTTTTGTTGTCAGTAATGTTCATTCAAAATATCGCATGTTCAAGGTCACTTTGGAAATAGTTTTATGAAATATACAGTTCCCTTAATTTAACTCGTTACGTACTGAATTACATCAAATTGCCAAATTTAGTTTGTGGCACAAATGCGTTGAAACTCATTTATCAAACGGGTGAACACCATTTTCAATATCATTATTTTGCACTCGTAGTTTATGATTGATATACTCTATTTGATGCATAATTTGTCATGCGCCATTCACTGACACACGTTTTCATTTTATTTGTGTGTATGAGAGCAGTTTTATTATTCATTGAAAATAAGTTTTTCATCCGATTATTTGATTAGGTTCGGGAGCGGTTGTCATCGTACTGAATGAAAAGTTTGTCCATTTTGAAATTATATTTCAGTGAATGTTTTTTTCGAGTATTCGGAACTTTGACAAAATGGTTAAAGCTTTCGCAGCTGAAGTTTTCAGTGTCACATTTTTTTGGGTTTTGAACGCTGTCGATTTTTGGAATTTCTTTCTGGCGTTTTACTGGCGCGAGTGGCTAGTGTGCTGATACCTGTATCTGGATAAGGTAAATTGCATACAGCGCGTTAATGTTGAATCGGGTAGTCTGGTGTGCTAATACCTGTACCTGGATCAGGTAAATTGCAAGCAGCGTGTTTATTTTGACTCAGGTAGTTTGGTATGCTAATAGCTGTATCTGGATCAGCTAACTTGCATACAGCGCGTTTATGTAGATTCAGGTAGTCTGGTGTGCTAATATCTGTTCCAGGACTAGGTAAAATGCATACAGTGTGTTCATGTTGACTTAGGCAGTTTAGTGTGCAGATACCTGTATCTGGATCAGGTAAATTGCATGCAGCGTGTTTATGTTGACTGAGGGAATCTGGTATGCTCATACCTGTATCTGAATCAGGTAAATTTCATACAGCGCCGTTTATGTTGACTCAGGTAGTTTTGTGTGCTATTACCTGTACTTGCATTAAGTCAATTGCCTACAGCGCGTTTATGTTGAATCAGGTACTCTGGTGTGCTAATACCTGGATCAGGTAAATTGCATACAGCGTGTTTATGTTGATTTAAGTAGTTTGGTATGCTAGTACCTGTAGCTGAATCAAGTGAATTGAATACATCGTGTTCATGTTGTGTACCTGTACCTGGATTGGGTTAATTGGCAATAACATTCGTCGACCTTACTACCTGCCATCATTTTGTTTGCTATCACAGCTTTTTTTTTCCTATTGAAATAATCCGTGTGTTTGTGGATCTCTATTGCCTCCTCTATAGTCAATAGATACAATAGAGATCCCCAAACACAAGAATAATTTCAACAGAAAAGCTGTGAACTCCAATCGATAATGGAATTCCATCAGACAGAACAGGGTCGACGAATGATATTGACAGTTTTCTCAATCCAGATACAGGTATTAACACACCAAACAATATAAATACGTTTTACCCAACCGTAATATCCAGTCATCGGAGATAACTCGGCATGTATACATCTCTGAAGAATCTAGCCAATCGCGCCAGCAAAACGCCAAGAAAAAATTCCAAAAATCGACGGCCTTCAAACCTGAAGAATAGTGACACTGATTTTGTAACGGAATAAAAGGCACTGCGCCTTCCATTCCGCAAGAATCCTGACGTTAAATAGGTTAAGTCTCTCGCCTAGAGATGTCCGTAGGAGTGTTAAAATGCAAGGACATAACGTTATAGTTCTTGAACTGAGTAAAAAAGTACAACGAACCTAAAAACGCGTAGATTGGATTGAAGAATTACTTTTGATTTTCGATGCAAGGATTTGAAGTGTTGAAAGCCCTACGGTGCCCAACAAAGATATTTGTCACAAATGTTAACTGGTTTTAGTTCTGTTCAATCCCCAATCATCACCGAATGAACAGCATATACGCTGGAATTGCCTCATTTAATCCTCTCTGTCGAACCCACACATTTTTTCGAAATCCAGTTGAACATTAAAAAAAAACATTTAAAAAAATGTAGTGTACCTGCGATGCTCTCTGTGCCTTCTTTGAATACTTATATTATGCTGTTTTGTAACAATTCAATTAAATTCCCTCATTGGAAAACGCTTCATAGGTAAAAGGAAATTCTCATGGTTTTCGTAACTTTAATTTACTAACTTGATAGAGTTTTTCCTTATTCTAAATGGAATGACTTTCAAGTAGAAATGCCATCATTGAAGCGGTGAACATCCACCTTATCTGGAAAAAAGTGAATCTGATAGTTGGAATTGTGAAATGAATAGTTCAGAACTAATACTCATAGATGGCAGCCAGCACACAGACATTTTTTTCCATTCGCCTAGGTTAATTCTTGAAACGACTGTAATCTGTAAAAAATATCTGCCGAACAATGTTTTCCTCTGAGTTGTTACCTACTCCAACTGAGTGCACTAATTTTTTTTCTGTTATCAAGTATTGCTCACAGCAAACACTGAAGTTGGTTGTGGAAAACTTGAAATATTCACCACAAAACTGTAGTAACAAAATAATCACTAAATTTTTCCCTAAACATGTCACAAAATTTTAAAGTCGCTGTTTTCTCGGATAAGAGCTTGCTTTCAAAATATATTCATGCTTTTTATATTTTGTAACAAGCCTAGATTACGTTTCAAGGAATCCAATAAGATTATCGTGTAATAACTTGAATTGCTTTCTGTTGCCCTATCTAAAGGAAGTGCATCAGACACTTCCTGGGTCACTATTATTTTTTAAAGTTCTCATAGTATAATAATATTTTGATATCTTTGATAAGACATTACACAGTATGTCTGCACAGGATTTGGATCCTGAATAATAACTGAAAGGATTTTTGCCACCAATTATTCTCTTCATTTGAATACACGAAGAAGACTAATTTATTAGTATTTTTTTATGTGTAGTAGCTTTTGTATGAGTCTGAGGTACATCAAAAGTTGCGAAACGATCAAACATCGTTATCTACAATACATTTTTTCTGATTTGAAATGTATATTTCTAATGATGAAACACTTTTATATCGGTATCTGTTGATGTGGTTGTCAACTACGAAATCAAAAATGAAATACAGGTTGAACCTGTCGCTACGCGACTTGTTTTCTTGAGTTTCCAAATAATATTCGGTTTGAGATTTTACTATCACGGCCTTCTACACTGAACTACTTTATTTTTTTCAACAATAACTCCTCTACTTGTGATACACTGTTTGGAACCTTTGGTGTAGTAAAGAATATTACTGGAGTTTTATCCCAATATCAAAGCGTTATCTTAACACAGGTGTTAAAGGTTTGGTGTTGGGATAAAACCCCGGTAATATTCCATTACTCCAATTAATATCTCATGTGGTTGTCAGCAAAAACTAAAACTGCAACACTCTTGACGAGCATTTCACCAAACCAGTTGGGTCTACAAAAAATAGGATATTGGAATGATACAATTTTTGGTCTCTTATGCATTCATATCTTGCTGAATATTGTGAGTTAACTCGTTTCAGAGCAGGTCTCATTACATAAGTAACTCGAACCTCATTCATGACATAACGTTCACTATCGTGAAAATAAAATACTTTGCTTTCAGTTTTTCATGTCGTTATGAAAGGAAAATTTAAATTTCATTCTAAAAAAGTAATTAGAATAACTTCGAAGTTTCCAGCCGCTTTATTCCTGCAATATCCGTCATATAATTGTGACTTTTGAACACAAAACAGTTAATTACCAAAGTTTAGAAAGTAATCAAAGAACAATTTCATCGTTTGAATGGAACCGGTTGAGCGTCAACATCGTTTTGTTTTGTGCATGAACACCTTTCAGGAATCTGTCACGTTTGGACATATTTCATTAGCAATATTAGGTTATTTTTGGAGCGATGTCGTGTCAATCGTTGGAACCGCTAAGTTGGTATTCATAATCAACACGTAGGATATGTGCTTGATAGGTATAGCATGTCGGCAAATAGTAATTTACTGAAAATTTTTTAGAATAGTTTTTTATCGTGTGTTTACCACACTTTTATAGGAACTGTTTCATGATAGCAAAAAAAGAAAAAGTGAAGTTTGTGATTGTTTTGATAACTGACATGAGGACGTATTCATTCAAGACGGTAATAGCGAAACTCATTTGCAGAACTTATACATTTATAATTTGATGTGCAATATAGCCTCAGTGATATTGTCAATTTTATCCTTCTTTATAAGACACCATTCATCACTTTTTACAATTTATCACTTATAACTCAAATTTCAAGTCAATTTCAAAATTATTTCAATGAACAGAAGTCGTTAGAATCAATTTTCCATGCGTCGAAAAAAAAAGATCTACGAGAATAGCTGCGGGTTGTTAGCTGCATACTCAAAAAGAAAATGGTGTAACAGAATCATCATGAGAAATACATTAGTGACAAGGTTTTCAACGAGTTACCAGTCTTCTGGACCTGGCTGGGCTATGCAGATGATTTAATTATTATAGTGCCGGAAAAATATAACATTTCCATCCGAATCAAGCATAGAAGCATTCATCAAAAGGTCAAAGATAGCGCTTAGGACCTATGATATTTCAAGGAGATGGGATGCAATTGTCGGGAGAAGTATCTGGGAGTGATACTAGAACCCAAACTTACCTGGAATCAGCATTCAGATAAAAGAGGAAAGGTGAAGTTGCAACTAATACCGGCAAGATAGGATTCTGAGAAAGGCTCGGGCAAAATAGAATGTTCCGAATACATGGAGCAACGATCATCAGACGTGTTGTAGGACCTCATGTTACCCAAATATATTTTTGACAGATTGAAGTTACACGCTTTGAATAGTGAATGAGAAAACCATGTCGAAATGTGGTCTACAGAATCACCCAATATACAGACAACATTGAAGGAGCTGAGATGTACCTGCTGTTGATGTAAAAATTCACTCTCCCAGTGTCATGGAAAATGTTGATTTGAATCAACAGTATGGTGATGAAACTCATTCCTTGTTTCGAAATGACGATACTCATCTGCATACCTTGATTGTTCGACAGATCTGGTAACTTTTGCGGTTACCAGATTTGTGGTTCCTCCAGTCATTTTTATAGAGATACTCAAAAAGTAAATTCTAGATAACATAACCAGAACGCAGGTGGTCAGTAGTTTGAACTATTAATCAACTAGGTTAAGAACGCAAATAAATTTTAAATTATCTAGGGGTCCTTGCGTTTTTCTGAAATGTCACATATCAAATCATTTAAAACAATCTATATATCTCATATTCGGCTGTTTGGTCTGTAACAAGATCCCTCTATAGAAGTCATTTAATTTTCACTAGACATAGTAGACAATGGAAGTCCGAACTAGTGAAATTCATCACGAAACATTGTCAATCACCTTCAAAAAAATCATTTAATTTTATATTTCGCGTAATAGTAGATTCGTTTTAGGTAGTTACTCACTGCTTATAATAATAATAAATATGCTTTATTATCCGAAGAAAAAAATCTTGTTGTAAATAAAGACGGGGGGGGGTATCCCCTCAGTATTACAAACTGACTCTAGTGTGGCTAGATAACAATTCTTCAAATCTGTAGTTAGGCAGACGTAGTCGCCTAGAATGGACTGCTGGGTCCTCTGATATGACATTCATAGATTTCATTCATGTGAATTCGTGAAATCTAAAGAATACGTTTCTCTATCGCAAGTCATCACAAAACTCATGTATAGAATGAAAGGTACTTATAACGAAATTGTCCCATGAATATTCCATAATGCAAGAAAAAAAAATGTGAGTAAACTTTTTTTTGTCAGGATGTGAATAGTGAATATTTTGATCATTTATTGGGATGAACTCAAGTAAGCTTCGAATTCAATTTTTATTTGTCATTTGGTTGCAAATCAATTGAACGAATAGAATACTACTGTGTGTTGCAGTGTTGGATAGAAAATTAAAAGACCTATCAAGAAAGGTAGCACAAAAATATCATTTCTATTAAAAAAGTTGGTAGCACCCTTTTAGCGACTAGTGACGTCCCACTATTTTTCCCTCAAAAAATTAGAAAAATTATACCTTTTTGGGTAAATTTTGTCCGACGTCCACTTTCAAAATTTGAAGGAACACTGTGTAGTCATATTCACCAGTCCAATGTACTCAAAATAACGACTCGGAGCAGGATTACATAATATTCTAAATACCTCTGTTGAATTAGGAGTTGTAATCTTCAAAGAGAATTTTTTTTAGTTGTATTCATTTCTGAATGCATAGCTTTTACTGTTTATAACAGTTGAGGTGAAAAGTTCGTAAGCTAACAAAAATTTTTTTAATAAAACTTCATTCAATCATTCAATATAGTTGTCGATCATACACTTTTTTATACCATCTATAGTAAGATTTGTATTTAGCCTCAAAGTAGGCCTCAATTTCGATAATTACCTCTTCATCGGCGGTAAATTTATTCTTTTACGGTCTGAAAATAAAAAAAGTCGCTGGAGGCCAGATCCGGAAAATACGGTGGATGCGGAAGCAATTCGAAGCTCAATTCATGCAATTTCCCCATTTTTTTCATTGATTTATGACACGGTGCATTTCTCGTCTTCTTCAAATGGGAACGTTTATCAGCAATTTCGTCCTCTCAACACTTCAATTATGCTATGGAATAGTCGATGTTGGGGTTTTATTATTTTCAAAGTAGTCGATGAATATTATACCATGCGCATCCCAAAATACTGGATACAATAACCTTGCCAGCCGACTGTTGCGTCTTTGCACGCTTTGGAGTCAGTTCACCACCTGCAGTCCACTCAGATGACGATCGATTTGATCCATTGTCACATATTGATGCATAAATTCGGGTTTTTCATGGTGGAACAGCTTCAAACACTGCTCAGAATCATCAATACGGTGTTGTTTTTGATGGATTGTGAGTTCGCGCAGCTCCCACTTCAAATAGGCCATCGCACACCCAAATATTCATGTATGATATGTTCAACACGTTCCTTCAATATCTTCAGAGCCTCAGCTATCTCTGTCAACTTCACTTTGCGATCATTCAAAATTATTTTGTGGACTTTTTTGATGTTTTCGTCGGTAACAGCCTCTTTTGGTCGCCCACTGTGTGCATCGTCCTCGATGTCCATTTCACCTTGTTTAACCTTAGCAAACCACTTCTCAGCGGTTGATTTTTCTAATGAAGAGTCCAAATAATTTTTATCAAGTCAAGCCTTGGCTTAAGCAGTATTTAATACTCTAAAAAGCAATGCTTCATTTACACATGGAAATCCTTTTTATCCATTTCCTTCAAACTAACAAAAATTGCTTCACTCAAAATGTTCTATTCCACAAACTAATAGTCCGACAGCTGTGAAATTTCTACATATGTCTTTTGACATCTTTTCACAAAAAGTCATATGAAATCAATATTAGTAACGCCATCTGTGTGTTAGCCTACGAACTTTTCAGTCAACCTAATAGTTTCTTTCCAAGAATGACAATGTAATAATAACTCTGTCACATCACATATCAAGAAATTATTGAATGTTATGATACAAACCCCTAGTCAAAAAAAGACACCAGCAGTCTACTAACTCGCAGACCGTGTACTAGTCTGGAAATCGAAACACAAACATCCTGAATTCGAAACTTCTCAGATTTGCGAGTCTCTTGTAGTTACGGTTCAGATTTTATGTGTGTTGCCTGAACGAATAAATAAAACTCCGGAATGAACTAACCGCTGGGAGAACTACTCACTTATGCAAATCTGTCGTTTACCCAAAGTTTCAGTTTCCAAGTTGCAGTGAAGTAAGTTAAACAAGCTAAAGGATGGGCATATTAAGAGTCGACAGAACCGGTTTATGCAAAAGAACAGGTCGGTAATTAAAAATGCAGAAAGTACGTCGAATATTACATCTAATTAAAAGAGAGAATACGACAGTTGCCAGAAGGCGAGAACAAAAATGTCTTCAAACACACTCTAGGGACTCCATAAATTTCGGAGTAAAGAAAGATGAAGGCAAGATAATAACTCACGTCCGACTTCAGCAAAAATAGCTAAATATAATTTTTAAATAAAAGAAGAGATGTGCCTTCCGTAAAATATTACGATTCGGAGATTATTCTACTTAACTTCGTGTTGTAAAAATGAATTACGACGACTTCTACCAGATTGTCCTACCGAAAGAGGAATAAGAAGCAGCCTCACATCCAGAGAGGAGTTCTGTTTATCTTTTTGGATATCTGTTTCATTATCTTCAACTAATAGAAGTTATTTGGCACTTGCCAAGTTATATCCTCAGAATCCTAGTTGTGTTTTATTATTCAATGGAAAATAACCTGTGTTTCCGTATCAAGGACGTTTTCCTGATATATGAGTTCCAATAATGAAAATATTGAGTACGATTGTTTTTTGAGCTCATGATTGTGTTTTAATGAAATCAGTCAAAATTGGAAAAGGTTTATCTCAATAGAAATTTGCAGGATTTTTTGTCGATGAGAAAAATAATTGGTTGAATCTATGAAGTGTAAAAACCATACTCTTGAGCTGTTATCATAAAACTTGATTTCGCGTTTTTAAATATTGGTAAAATACAAGTCGATGCATTCTTTTCAAGGTATTCCAGCAACCATCCCGTGTTTGATATACATTGGATTATACTGTTCATGAAACAGGTGTTTCCAAGATTTTTTAGACCATTGAACACAAGAGTTTTGATTGAGGAATGTATCACCGATCTATTGTTGCAACTACGTTGGCCACTACTATCTTCTCTGAGTAAACACGGATAGAATGATTCACCCCTCCATTGGACTGGTAGGATAAGGAATTCGAAGCAAAACTGCTCAAAACTGAATTAGATATTAGTTTTTTTAAGGGCTCAGCCAGAGGACCAAACTCAGCCTCATTTAGAGTTCCCACTTTCTTTTCTGTCAAAGCTTGACGGTTTTGCTGCGAGTCTTCCACCAAACTGCACAACTCCAGTTCTTGCACTGTCTGTACATGCCGATATATTTTGTTCATGGGAAACATTGATAATTCACTTAGGGTTTT
>WOGO01008167.1:0-10770 GCA_015342085.1 Leptinotarsa defecta
ATATCATTTTATGAAATATATTGAAAACGCGACTGTCAATTTTTTTTGTTTTCGGCCATTAAAAATGCTACTAGTTTGTCTATTCAACCGAATTCTTAGCATCAATAATAATGGAGTTGGCAATGGTGCCGACTTAATTTGGAAAACCCTGTATACTGATCGATAGAGAATTTTGTACTCTATGCATTGATACTGTTCATTTTTCTCCAAATGATGTCGTTAAGTGATTTACATCGAATTTTTCTCTACGAATTTGAATTGAACCGCTGCCGAAACAGCCCCAAAAATTTGACAATTATATTAATAAACGCACTTTTCGACGTTGGTTTCGAAAATTTTAGCCACGAAAAGGACCTCGGAAGTGGTCGAAATACAGTAATATATCAACTGGGTGTCAAGTTTCATGCGGTTTTTGAAACGAGGGTGCCCCTCAATTCAACCGATCGACATAAAGTTTCACGTTTCGAAGTATGTTGTTCTTTGCTTTTTCGCAACCAAAACAATCAGGAGACGTTCAGGACAGTGGTTGGACACGTATGAGCCACCCTGGCACTTTCCGAAGGCAAAAACCCACCAAAATAAGTCCATGGTTACTGTGTGGTTGTCAGCGGCTGGTTTGATTCAATATAATTTTCTGCAACTGGGCCAAACCATCACAGCAGAGTCACATTGTAGGGAAATAGACGAAATGTACCAAAAATTGCATCAACAGCAGCCGACACTGGTCAACAGAAGAGGTTCAATCCTGATCCACGTTAACGCTCGTCCGCACATTTCACAAATCACCGTCCCAAAATCGAACTAGTTGAGCGTCGAAGTTCTGCCTCACCCACCATACTCCCCAGACCTCTTGCCAACCGATAACCATTTTTTCAAGCACATCGATTACTTTCTCACCAGGAAAAAACGGCCTTCGTCAACGCCATCAAATCCCGAAGTGACAGTGTTCATGCTGACGGAATCAATAGACTGATACGTTGGAAAAAGTGCACTGATTCGACTGGCGCCCATTTCCATTAAATAAAAAAGTATTCAATGGGATATTATAATTTGAAGTAGACTCATAAAAACGGACAAAACTATTGATCGATAGAGATGAAAGCTCATCATTTCTAGATTCAAATTGCATTGGGGAATATTGAATATAATATTTTTTTTTCGATTCATGAATATGTGAGACGATTTCGAAAATTTCATTTATTCATCTTCATGAACCGGCTCGAGATAATTTTTTTCGTCATCATCATTTCATCTCAGAATCTAAATTGTACCGATAGTAAATAACGGTAGACTCGTCTGCAAAACTCCTTAATTAAAAAAACACTTGCTTCTTGATACAAATGTTGAAAGACCAGATATTCTGATTAGTTATGGCACATCAAAGAATTAACTTGAAGTAGCACAAGGCCAAGACACTAGTCATAGCTTCCTTTAATTTTCTGATTGATTCGACCGTTACTTGATGAAGATCCATAGTAATTTCATAAACCACACCTCACGATTTAATCTCCACAAACTTCCTCAAGGTTTATATTGGCGTTGTCCCTCTTGACATATTCCAGTTTTCGCAATTCTTTCATCTATTTCATTTTCCAGTTTTCATGTCTTCTTGCGCTGCCTGGCTTTTATTCAATGTTTTCAATTGGAAGAATCTTGGAAACACTTCCTTCTTGATGGAAATGTCGAAAAACCAGATATTCTGATCAGTTTATGACATATCGAAGAAATAACTTGATGAACCACAAGGCCAAGGCACTAGTCATAGCTTCTTTTAATTTTCTGATTGATTCGGCCGTTACTTGATGAAGATCCATAGTAATTTCATAAACCACACCTCACGATTTATTCTCCACAAACTTCCTTAAGGTATATATTGGCGTTGTCCCTGTCGCAATTCTTTCATGTATTTCATTTTCCAGTTTTTATGTCATCTTGCGCTGCCTGGCTTTTATTCCATGTTTTCAATTGGAAGAATCTTGGAAACACTTCCTTCTTGATGGAAATGTTGAAAAACCAGATATTCTGAACAGTTATGGCATATCGAAGAATTAACTTGAAGTACCATAAGGTCAGGAAACTAGTCGTAGCTTTCTTTAATTTTCTGAATGATTCGGCCGTTACTTGATGAAGATCCATAGTAATTTCATAATCTAGACCTCACGATTTGATCTCCACGAAGTTTTGTGGAGATGAAATCGTGAGGTGTAGTTTATGAAAATGAATCTTTTAATTTCGACACAGAAATATATTTGTTGATTGATATGAATCAAGAGCAATAAAATTCCCAGTAATGATCCTTCTATTTCCAGTGTAGAATTTCTATAATGACTCATATTTTTTTCGATATTAACATGCTGCTCAGTTGTTTGAAAGAATTCAAGAGTTTGTCATTGTGAATCACAATTTGACAAGTAAACCAAATCGTATATCTTAGTATCTACTTACTACCATGGTGTATCATTTTCTGTAAGTTATTAAATGATTCAGTTCAGATAATAATTCACACATACCGAGAATCAGTTGATTGCAAATTGTCAAGCTGGTCCTTGAATGGTATATCTTGTTGAGTTTTGTTGAAAAACAGCAACCTGACGAACTGACTGAAAAAAGATGTGATACATTAGTTTTGCAAATATTTAATTCAGGATAATTATGTTGAAAAATTGCTTCGGCTCAATACGTCGTTAATCCTCAGCTCGCACAAAATTCAACTTCAGAGGTTTGTCATTCATAAGAGAAAGGTTACGAAAATCACTCTTTCAATACATTCATTGTTCCTGATACATTTTCATCAATACAAATATCTGTGAATTGTTCATTGTCAATTAGAATATAATAATAATAAAAATAATAATCGTCTTCATTATTTTCAAAAAATATGTAAAAAAAACAAGATTGAGGAAATACACCAACAGATTTTTTTTTGAAAATAAAGGGCGAAGTTCAGTTCAGTTCCTGAATAAATTCAACAACTGAACTGTTCTTTCACTCAACCTTAAAAAATACCTCTCTATTGAATTTTCTTTGAATAATACAGAAACAATGGAAAAATATACAAATTTGTCCACACTACGGCAAGTACAGAAATAGAAGCAAAACGATGTGAAGTTCTGAAATCATATCACTGACGTGCATTGAATAAATGGCTAAATAGATTATAATTGAATTTTTGGAACCCAGCTGTACGTAATTCGAGGGGAAGGTCATTCATCACATGGCATATTTGATAACTGAAACACCTGCGGAAAAATTAAGTTTCAAAAGAAGGTGGAACCTGATATTGACGTTATGAACATCCGTCCGAAAACAAATTTTTCTATGAAGATAGACAGGCTCTTCCGTTCTTCTGTTATTTATATTTACAAATAGGCATCTTTGTGCTTATGAGAGATTCTCTGAGACCGTCGTATTCCATAACTAAGTCTCTAGCACGAGTTTTGTACTTTTTGAATTTTAGGTTCATACTGCTCACTCAAATGTGGCCCTAGACAGTATTAGCATAGTTAAAATGTGATAAAACTAGTGCTTCACATAATACTAATTTCAATTTCAGTGGAAGATACTGCCTAACCCCATATATCAATTTTAAAGAAGAATATGCACGTCGTATTAAGTTATTCAAGTTCTTTTCGAATCTGAGACTGTGGTCAAAGATGAATCCAAGATTTTTCGCTTCTTCCACCAACTCGATATTCACGCCATTGATTGATATGTTTAGGAACTCTAAATATCAGATCGTTTGGACTTTGGTCCAAATAATAGAACATTTGATTTTTGAGAGTTTAGGACCTATAAACCTATTGCAGACCTATAAAAATTATCCAAGTCTTTATTAAGTATCATGCAAGAATAATTTACATCTAGAGGGGGGAAACTATAATAAATTTGCATTTCCTCTTGGATCACTCCGTCAATGGGTAAAAACCGCACACAGACATACAGACGCGACGACTGGTAATTTTCATTTTTAGTCCCAGTCAGACCTAATGTATAACCTAACTTACGGTAGAAGCAGTAAAATTAACTGAAACTGGAAGAAGATTGAGAAAACTCACAAAAAGAAACAACTAGATTGTCATAACTCTTTTAGCTCGATATCAAACATAGATACGAGACGATTAGTCTGAAAACCAGCATCAATAATGTTCAAGGTTCGTTTGAATTAAAAAAAAACATAAAATAAATCACGTAACGATTAACACTTCTTGAGTTGGTTTAACAAAATAAATCAAGTAAGTAGGTAATATAAATAAGTCATATTAATCACATCTAATATAATGATTGTAGAAAAACAAAAGACGGCATTCAAATGGAAAATTATCTTTCTTTTTGCATAATCCAAGGTTCTTAGATGACGGCAGTCAGACTTTAAAGGAAGTAACATGGTCAATTATAATTTGATCAAAAGTCAATAATTGATTGTCCCTATCATACGAATAAGTATAATTACCTGTGACTAATAACCAGTAATAGTACTTATTTCGATGGATTTCATTGAATATGTAATTATAGTATTCCGTATGAGGAGAAGGTTCTGACATCGATAAGGTGGTACACTTTCCGTATAAAATATTTCAATCTCGTAACTTCTGTTAGTTTGAAGAAAATGGATAGAAAGGATTTCCGTGTGTTGATAAAGCATTGATTTTTGAAGAGTTACAAATTGTTCAAATTTTTCAAAACATGGTTGGTTTTCGTCATAAGTTTTTTGCAATTTTAGTTATTTGTATCTTGAAAACGAATGATATGTCGATAAACATTTCATAGGAAACAGTTGTTAATTCCGACGAGATCCACTATATACTTAGTTTTTGTAGTGTTCTTAGCAACTTCACTTAGCGCCCTAGAAGCTAGGTGATAGGCGTTGATATAGAAAATTCTAAATATCTTGAAAACGATCACTTCCAGCATTGTTGAGGAAGTGTACCTTTTTAATTTGGAAAATGTGTGGAAATTAGGTTCTTTCATAAAAAGTATCAAGGTTTACTGTCGTAAAAGTTAGGACGATTTGAAATAAATAATGACAGCGTACACAGCGCCCTCTAGATGTAACATGAAAATTAATACAAAATTATGATTTTCCTCGTTAAAAAAACACGGGTACCAAATTTCGTGCAAATAACTTATTTGTTGCAAAAGTTATTTTTTGTAAAACGAACAAAAAAAAAACAATTTCAACACCCCATATTTCCGAAACGAAACATTTCCTGGCACAAATTCATATAGACTTGTTTTCTTAAAATTGTCTCAGGAATACGTCACTTCAATTTTACAACGTACTTATGTTACACCCTGTATACTAAGGTTGAAGACAAATCGTGCTACAAAAATGGTATCGCTATAATTGTTGTGTCGAATGAATCAAATTAAATCAAATTCAATAAAATTTTATCTATGATATCTCGACGAAATGTAATAATACAGTTTGAACGTGCATTTGACTGAAAACCCCGTTACTCACTTCCTTCCACATACTACTCTCAGTCATTGACCAGAAAAAAAATTTCTGTCAACTTTATTGATGAATTCAATATTAAAAGTCACGAATATCAAATCTAATCTGCTCCTACATTTTTGACGTCATCCGATTTTCTCATTCATGATTAAATTAATAAACAAGATGAAGTTGCTTTCATTTTCCTCGGTACAAACGAGTCTTTCCAACCCGTAGTGTTACATCATTAATATCATTTAAAATGCTTTCACATAATCACAAATTGAAAGTTTCTGAAAACCTAAATTACAATTATCGACTCGTCATACTGAACGTGTTTTATTTTTCGTTTTCTATTGAGCCTGGAGCGAGTGGAGTGGATATTGAAAAATCGGTATCAGAATTAATAAGATATTCAATTGCAATAACTCGCCCCAAACAAAAAACTATCCTGTTTTACCGCTATATTCGCGCTCTCAAACGTTGCTTTTGGCTGTTGCCAATTAGACATAAGTTATTGAAAATAATTGTGTAGTTAACATCGGAATTCAGCGCATATTTCAATCAGACAGCACAATTCCGAACTAGAGTCATTAGGAATATTCGTTAAATAATAGATGAGTAAGAACCGTTTTTGTTGTTGTTATATGAAATAAGTAACGAACACATGTCTAATTGCTGACAGACTTTAACTAAATTTTGTTCATTTGTGTCAGTTATATACAGAGTGTTTTTAATAACATGCAAGTATTCAAGCTTATTGTTGAAACTATGCCGATGTCAATATGAACATATTTCTAATTAACAACTGACTTGAACTGAACTTTCCTGATTTGTGTCGGTTATATACAGAGTGTTTTTGATAAAATGTTAGGAATAAAGCTTATTTTTGGATCTATATGCCAATGGATCTCACGAAAAACTCTGAAATGTATTTCTTGCTGGTCGTCATATCATTTCAAATTTCGAAAAATAATAGTATTAGCAATATTATATATCAAAAATCAACTATTGACTGAAATTACCTTCCCAGGTAGTCAAGAATTTCTAATATAATCGAAGCCCTCTCCAGTATATAGAAGTCATCTATTCAAAAATGATCCATTCTTGTGTAGTTATTATTAGGTAGATTCAAAAGTTACTCCAATGCAACTATTGGTGTGGTTTTCATTGCTCCCGTTTATTCCCAACCAAGCAATTTTTTTTCTCTTGCTAGTTTGTTAATAGCAGGTATTTTTGTTATAGTCATAGTCAGCAAGGTTCATTTCGTGGAAATCGTTAACTGATCATATGTAAATGTATCTCTATATGGTACTATCTGTTCTATAACTTTTTTGGCTATACACAATACGTATCTGTTGCAAATATTGAGTTTAATGGAAAAAATCATGGATTTATACATGCTACCTTAGTTAAGGTAAGCGTATACAATTATGAAATGTTTGTATCGAAAATTTCCTTCAAAGCGATGAAATAGTGATGAAATTGAAAGCTATAAAACTAACAGCCCTGAAATCCACTTCTGTGTGACATAAGTAAATTTGATCCAATTTGATGTTTGCATTGATGCAGTAAGCTGAGAATATTTCAGAAAATAATCTTTACGAATACCACTCGATTTCAAAACTTTCTCAGATTATTTTATTCGCACCTATAAAATGGTGAAAAATTGGCCACCAAAACAGAGTATTCAGCGATAAAAATTTCTTTCCAACAACGATAAAACTAACAACAATAAAACTGACAGCAATAAAACTGGATCTTGCATCATTCGTGACTCTCGAGGCCTAGTCACTATCTTAATCAAATTGAACCAATATAATTGAATATTTAAATATACCAGAAACTAAATATTGAAATTTTGCATGAACGCTTCTACAGAAATCCGCAGGTTCAATTTCATATTATGATTATCGCAGTAACTACACCCTAACTCTATTGAGACAACTAGAAATTTTGAACCCAAACTTCGTTAAGTTAGAGCAATACTAATAGAGAAACCAGCAATAGAAGAAACCATTCATTCTACCCACTCGTGGTTTTATCATGCTGGTTGGTCGCATGGTATTGCAAAATGAAGTTATCGGTAGAAAATGAAAATTCATCGATGAAATTTGAAGTTTTTTCGTATCACTTTCGTTTAAGTTTTGACTTTTGGCAATGCCATAATTTTAACTCAATTTTCTCACAAAATTATGATCCGGACGCCACTGATTTTTACGGGCACGTGCCTATCGCGCTTGGCCGCCTACTACGATGTAGTTTCATTGGCACCTGGAAGGCATCACGGTCTCTGAGAAATCTCCGATCTTTATCATAACTTTGGTTCTGTTGAGAAACGACCAAACACAATCCCAGCAGAACGAGATAGTTACAGTTCGCAAACAAGGCGAAATGAAGGAATTCATCTAAGATTTCAGCTTTCACTCGCATCACGAAATATAGTTAATAAAGATGTCCTTATTGGTCAAAAAGATTCTGATTTCTACCGATGGTGGCGCTATTCAAATGCTTCGTCATGTGACAGTCGCAAGCGTGTCGACACTGTCCTACACTGTGTATTGTACGATCACGAATACTCTGTTATTTGGGTGCTGGAATCAAATCTCAAAATATGTTCTTAATTGAATACAAGTCTTAAAAGATAAGTTCAAATGACAAAATATGTCACATCATGTTATTTCCTCAAATACCCGTATATCTCTTTGAAAGCGAATGTGATTTGAATTCGAAATACACAAAAAACTGGTTTGAAGTTTTGTTCAGCATTCTGAAAACATAAATTACTTGATACAGGGACTGAAAGTACTTTGCATGATTGTTCCTTGAGAAAATTCGAAAAGTGAATTAGAGATATTTTTCAAGTTTTTCCAGATGGCAATTTCTATATATTGAAAAGACAACTGTAGTAAATCAAGACTCTACATCCCTGATAACACACAGTTTCCCAAGGAAATCCGAATTTCCTTAAGATTTCTCGAAAGGAATCCCATGAATGTCCACGGAGTAACATCCTAATGGTGCCATTATGGGCGTTTATGGAATTATTTTCCACAACTTTCAGATTATCGATTCCTTCCTCATCCTGAGGATAATGTCAGCCTCTTCCTGGGACATATTTTGCTGATGTCCACTTGAAATTAGAAGGATATTCCCATTTAACCACAAGTTCACATTTGTAGGACGTCCCAAATGATATTATTGCGATGCGTACTCGGGATTTCCTCGAGATATCCCTAAATGGTCATAACACGTGATGAGGAAAATCATTAGAAGAGAGCACATGATTCATATCACATATTACAAGGGTTTCATGGAAAAACATTATCAAATTTCAAACAATCGTGACGATTTAGAAAGAACAAATTTCATTAAGTTGAGTTTGGCGGTTCGGTTGTCATCGATTGGAAGTCGTTGCGGTTTTGTACTGCCCAATGTAAATCTCGCAATGAAGTTTTATGACAGATTTCCACCAAACGGACAAACCCACAACAAAACAGCAACTGTGTCGATTTTGACGAAACGAACACTTGAGTTGTCACAATAAAGAACATTTCGCTATGTGGAAACGGACGGCGACATTATTACTTTATTTGAAGTGTTAATCTGTGATTAACACTAGGCAGGCTATTTCCATTGATTTTTTTGTATTGTTGTTTATGTCCAACAAGAATGAGATTCAATTTTCCTTTGGAGAACATGACCGAAAAAAAGTAATGGACAGTTCAAGAAATCAGCAATTTCATTGCTGTTTGTGTACTGGAAACGATATAAAATAGTTCACAATAAAACACGCGACTCAGATTAGTTTTTGTCTGTTTGGGGGAAATCGGATTTCGAGTTTGTTATCGAAACTAAAACAAGTTTTTTGTTTTTCTTTTTGAAAAAAAGCGAATCCGTTTGTTGGAAATCCGTCTAATCACAGTAACTGAATACACTCAACCATCCATTAGTTTCTGCCCCTTCGTTTCGGTTCTCATTGTGGGAATTGAGAAACATTATTTCAGTTGAAAAAAAGTTCTTGGGGAAAATTAGTTTTTTTGTGAAAAAGTGATTGTCGTGTAACATTAAATGTTCTTTTGAAAGCAGTTATTTCCAAAAGACTTTCCCCTTTAGTGTTAATTAATGTTCATATGAAAGTAGTATTTCAGTAGTTCCAGTTTGTATCTGAAAGAAACGTCTTTGTATGATCTACATATCTTTGTGAATAGTTTTTATTGTAGTTATTTTCTTTTCTCCATTCTTTGGAAGTTCACACATTTTTTGTTCGAAGATGGAGAAATAGAAAGCCAAGAAGCTTTTTTTCAGTAATTCTCACTTTTCGCCAACATTTTTCCTAGTATTTTACTTCCCTATCCAGAAATAGATAATCGAAAAATTTTCTGCATTAAGCAGCATAAAGATGTCTGGTTGGTAATGAAGTATGTTTTTGAGTTTAATATCAGAATAAAATGTGTAATTGAATATTTCTAGTCAAATACAGTACATCAAAAACACGAAAAGATAAATATCCACCAATAAAAAACATGTTTTTTCAGGAGTAAAACATCAAAAAATACGTTTGGCGTAATTTCGTTTCTACTTGAATACTTTCGATTTGATTTGAATTGACTATCAAATCTAGACACCATTGAATACTGGACTCAACATGAATAAAATATATTGTATATATGTAAATATGTATATATGTATATATGTAAAGTATTGTGAAAGTAGGCACATTTGTCTGACTTTGGACAAAATACATCGAAACAAATGAATGTATGATGACTTTCACTCCTATGACAATAACGATATCTTGAGGGCATTATAATTATGTAATAAAAACTCCTGGACGGTCTGTAATACAGTCCCCGTTATATTTCACATGACATATACATGTTGCATTTCAGTTCGGACTTCCGTTGGTTGTCTTATATGATATTAATTGATTCGAAATACTGAAAAGAATCTGTGAAAAAACTAAAAACAGAGATTAGCTGAAAAATAATAATTATATTAAAAAAACATCGAATTTAAGTGAAATAAAATACAAACAACAAAAGAAACTATTAAGACGAGATGAAAATTAAAAAAAATATCAGCATGAAATGAAAATTAAAAATTTAAAGATTCCCAACGGAGTTACTTCACTACTTGAACTTTTAATTTTCATCTCGTGTCAACAGTTCAATTATTTTTTTTTAATTTTCTGGTTGTTGTTTGTATTTCATTTCAAGGTAAGTTCAGATTTTTTGCTTAATATAATTGTTATTTTTCAGTTAATAGTAGTTATCTTACCACTGTACTGGATACAGCCATCCAGTTCTCTGAAGTCCATCGAGTTCTCTCAACCC
>WOGO01008168.1:0-10770 GCA_015342085.1 Leptinotarsa defecta
CGGAGTAAGACTGACGTGTACTATAAGTTGCGGTGTTCCCAAATTGATTTTTATATTTTTTGTGGATAAGACACACTGTTTCCAAAATAAATAATTCCAGGTAAATATCTGGTTTGCCTACGTCAGGAGCTTTTGAATTTTTATTTTGTTTGTACTCACATAAAATGACGAACAGAACACGATTCTGAAGTGAAAATGTGGCAGTGTCCCTTCATTCAGAAATTATGAGCCATTAAAATGTCAAATATTTCACCTTATTTTTGCACAAAAAAAATTAACAAATTTATCATTTTCCACAAAAAAAAATACTTCTAGTCTGACCGGTGTTCTTCAATTGACAAATTTAACCAAAAAACAACTCTGACAAAAAAAGGCTTTGTACCAATAAAATATTGAAGCAAGGAGGAGCAATGTGTAGGGTGGTGAAAAAAATATGTAAAAGTATCCCTGGATCTGTAGCAAATGAAAAACGGCAAATCGAACCACCAGTAACAAATGAGGCCATGTTGAGCTTGACCATACTTTGAGCACAAGAAAGTTAGCATTTGTTTCCGGGGTGTCACGAACTATCATTCGGCGTATTTTAAAAACCCACAAAATGTATCCTTACAAGATTAAATTAACGCAAGAAATGAATGAAGACGATTTCGATCGACGCTTGCAATTTTGCGAGTTGGTTAGTGAACGAGCGGTAGACATTCCACATTTTATTTTCAACATTTGCTTCAGTGATTAATGTTTTTTTTTTCTAAATAGCACAGTTAATCGGCATAATTGTTGCTATTGGGCTGATTCAACTCCTCACATTTTTCACGAAGTGCATACTGAGCGTCCACAAAAATTAAATGTATGGGTGGGAATTTTTGGTGACCTTATTGTTGGCCCATTGATGCTGAAGTGAAAATGTGGCAGTGCCCCTTCATTCAGAAATTATGACCCATTAAAATGTCAAATATTCCACCTTACTTTTGTAGAAAAAAAATTAACAAATTTATCATTTTCCACAAAAAAATATATACTTCTAGTCAGACCAGTGTTCTTCAATTGACAAATTTACCCAAAAAACAGCTCTGACAAAAAAGGCTTTGTACCAATAAAAGATTGAAGCAAGGAGGAGCAATGTATAGGGTGGTGAAAAAAATATGTAAAAGTATGCCATTCGTTTTTTATGCAAAAAGAAAATTGATCTTTGAACCTTTTAAAAAAACCATGATTTCCAAACAAAAGGAACGCTACTTTTTGACTTTTACATAAGTAGAAACAAATTTTTTTCTTTGGCTAAATTAGTGCAAGATCATTTGCAAATGAAATATGAATAGAAAATTGAATACAAAAATGAACTTCACTTTTACAATTATTGATTATTACATACTTTGAAAATCCTTTCAAATATCTTGTTAAACTTTCATAGTGATGGAAAACTTTAAACCAACAACAAATTTTAAGCAGTATATTAGTTCAAGCTGGTATAATTTATGCTTTATGTTTTACTTGAATACCCTGTTGCAATTTAGAATGACTTTTAACACTAGTATCACTGCTCGAGTCACTACTACTACTACTACTTGTTTCACTATCACTGGTGCTCGAATCACTTGAGTCACTGGTAGAAGAGTCCGAGTCTGTACTATCACTGTCTGAACTTCTACTTTCCAGAGCTTTGTGTTTTAATTTTGGCGTGGATATGACTATATCTTTACCTTCTTCTTTCGCTTTTAACCTTTTCTTAAGCTGTTGACTTCTAGAAGATCCATGTACATATTTTCTTTTGCCAGTACATTCGTATGACCAATGGCCATATTCAAGACATTTTTGACATCGAACTCCTTGAGGAGGATAGACATTAGTTTTTCTGAAATTGTATTTTTGTTACACACTAAATTTCAATATTATTCCAAAAAACTTACTTTTTACCATAATAGGCCTTAGTTGACGATCCCAAAGTCATTTCTTTTCTGTTTGGGCACAGAGGCACAAAATATTGTTTGTGTCGTTTAGGAATGTCGGATCACAGCACGTGCAACAATTGTTAACTATGCTGTGGCACAAAACACTCTAATTACATTCTGTTGCTGTGGTAAGAAGGATATTTAGCCACAAGCACAAATTCAAAGACAATATTTTAATTTCTCTATGCACAAATTACTTAAATCTGTAGCACAGAATACCATACGGTAGAGTGGAGAATGTGGAGATACTCATCTGACGGCACATAGACACAGCATAGGTAATAGATATATTGAGGGTTCAAGTTTCTTTACCTATAATCTGCGTCTCTCTCTCCCTCTCTTTGTGTTATGTTGAGGCCAGTTCTTCTCATGTTACATGCCATTCATGCCCAGAAAAGTAAACAATTTCTATTCTGTGACTCGTATACCAAAATATGGATGTTATATGATCAAAACACCTAATTTTTTCATCAAACACAGTAAAATTCAAGGTTTGTCAGCTACAACATAACATGATCGTTACATCACTTTCAAATTGTAAGTAGTAAATGACTACGTTAGAGAAAACTGTCAAGGACAAACTTCTTGGCTGACAAATTACGTCGTCACCACGGCTATTCCGATTCGCATATAAAGTTTGAATAACTAAATTTTCATGTCTCCTCTAACATTCAAATACCAAAAAAAGCTTTCTCGTGAAATGAAATGTTTTAGAAAGATGATCTTCTGGCATGGTATCATCGTCTATTAGTTGAGATATTGAGAATACCCAATAGTATCATTGTCGGAGAAGAACTATGCTAAAGGTCTGCAGGTCAACAAGTTGTTCTGAGTATCTAGGGCCTATTACTTTGTAGGATGGTAAAAATTTTACAGGTTGAGCCTCCCAGAGAAATAAATCTACCAGAATAATTTTTTTTACGAAAAAACTTCGCCTATGGGGTATAAATAATCACATTTCTCATAAAATAAAAACATTGCAAGTTGGTCTCCCAGGAAATAATCTCGACCAGATTGATTATTCCCGACATTAAAACCAACCTCCGTCCATCGGAGGTTGTTTTTAAATAAATCAAATTTCTCATAAAACTGAAAATGAACCTTGCAGCTTGACGGAGAATGATTTCAGCCAAATTAATCAATTCCTACGAATGAATTCCAACCATACATTCTTTGGGTATAAAAAAATTCTCATTTCTAATAAAATTAAAAATGAACCGTCGACAAAAATGTTTGCAGGTCTGGCATTTCAGAGAAGAAACTTGATCAGATTAATCATTTCCGACAGAAAAAACGTCAACCGCCACTCATCAGGTAGAAATAAACAATTTCTCATAAAACTAAAAAACCTTGAACATCGGCAAAAAATTTCAACCACCACCCTTCAAGTATAAAATGATTTTATGTTTCTCATAAAATTGAAGATAAACCTCGCAGGTCTGTAGACATTCTTGGAGACCTGCCAGAGAAAAAAGTGGAGTAATCAATCATCTCCGACATTCTCAGGATACCTATAGAAAAAATTCACATTTCTCATATTACGTAAAATAAACATTACAGGTCGGGCGATGGGTCGGGCCTATCATCTGTCTCTGGCACAGAATACCCTCTGGGACTATTACTTTGGAATACATGAAATAATTTACACTTGCCTCCAACCATGTAATTTAAAATATTATAAAGGGTTTTACCACACAATGAATATAATTGTGAATGTCAGTGGTACAGTGCATAGTGGCATGTTGATTTTTTAAATTTGTCTTTCATTATGTAAAAAAAATGTAGAGATTTTGAATTCATATCACATATTCATCATTCATATGATGAATCGAAATATTCGGGTGGGTTATTAAAAAATTAATGATGAAGAATTAATGATGTATGAATTTTAGAAATGCAACAGTGCAATTTGTAAGGAAAAACAAATTGTGAAGTGAAAATTAATTCATGAATGAGATAAACAATAAGTGAAATGTCGATAATATGCAAATAAAAATAAAAAATGAAATAGTAATGAAATAAAAAATGAAATGTGCAAAAAAAAAACAATGAAAAATAACCAAAACGAAATACTTGTATTGCTTGCTATCGAAATGATATACTGAATTTTTTGTAATTAAATTACATAAAACCGTGAACTTCTTACATGGAAAAATGTATTCTGAACATAACCACATAACAACTATGTTTTCAAAATAACTAATAACAAATGAGAAAAACAATTCCCTCTCTCTTTTTTATGTCTGTTGATTTCCTCTCGGGTGTATTTGCAGTGCTGCTCCAAGGCAAACAAAATTTGTACGAAAATAACAGATAAAAATGTATGCTTTTCGCTATAATTGTATAGCATCAATGGTCGCCAACACTGTAATCAGAATAATTGACAAGTGACAGCTTCTCGCATGATGCAAAGATGGAATAGAGTGATTAGCGCATGCGCAGACACTCCATCGTATGTGAAATGTGAATATTTTGTAGTGGTTATTACAAATATATTGATTTGATTACTATTTGCATAAATATTAATAGAAAATTCTGCATTCACTAATCTAGCTTCAGCTTATATTATGTATCGAATAAAATACAACACAAAGTCTCCTAAAACAAAAATCAAGGGGGGTGAGGTGAACTAGCGACTACCATTCATAAATATTTATTTGAAATTCGTCTTTTCTCTTTTCTCACTATGGATTTATTTTTCTTTTAGCGTCAGCGGTTTTCGAAAGATTTGACATTTGACTGATCTGAAAATCGAGTGCTTTGTGCTCTGTGATCGTGATCCATGACTTCTATGACAGACGGACACGTCCCAGAAATAAATACAATGACTGAAGTCGGATTTGTCATGGCACAATCTGACAATTTGCCGAGAATAGATGTCTTCATGATGACAATACCTTTACGTAGACGTGATGTAACAGGTACCCCTTGTTGTTCATTCATTATTTGTTACTGAATGAAGTTCTCTGTATCCTTTTCTACCTGAAAATGAAGAATAGCAGTAGTCAGAAAGGTTTTATATTCAAGAAGTAAATATATTTATTAGTGTTTTAGACTATGACACTAAATATAAATATACCTATGTAAATATAAAAATAATTACATCAAAGTGAACTTCACAACAGTATATGCAGCTCGTTGCAGACAGTTTCGGGTTCTTAAATTCGTCTCTTTTTATAGCTTTACACCACTTTAATTGAATGTTTGCATTCCTCGGCACAACAAAAAATACTTTTTGAGGAGCAGTTTTCGTAGTATTGTTGCACTTTGGAACTATGCAGTACTCAGTCACAATTCCCGCCAAATGGTCGACCGTTTGAATTGTTAATATTTGGTATACAATTTTATAAATTTTTTTCTGACTAGTTATTCATGTTTTTGACATCTATCTCATGTTTCCAGTATTTGTATGCATTTTATAATCGATTCGAACAATTAGAAAAAAAATATGCATGTGGCCTATTGTATAGCCAGGAGCAGCCCTGTGTATTTGGCCAATTTCCTCCTGTCAACAGTTGACAAGAGTTTTCGTGGGGAGCCATCAACATAAAGGTTATGTCGGTGTGGGGAGCGCAGCAGGTGTTCTGTGGCAGCAGCTTGCTCGAGGCAATGCTGCAACCCCCTAGTTTTTTTACTCATGAAAAACATTTACAAAGAGAAGACTCTAAATTTTGACAGCAACTTTTATCTATCTTCAATTCCTTAACAAATTGAACGTACTCGAGAGTACCATCTACTTTTTGCATGGAAGTATTTGTGTGGTAATATAAAACCTTGTGGGTTGTGAGTATACTCTCATGATGTCGAGAATTGAGAGACCCTGGTTGTACAGAAATTCTACTTTTCTAATAAAATCCAATATTTAATAAAATAATCAAGTAGGCCATTTTATAGATTCCGATAAGAAAAATTTTTAGATTAACCTCTGACGTAAACGATAGATGGAATAGTAGTTAAACTTTAGATCGGGTTGAGTATGCGTATTCTCCAAGGAAATAATAATAAATATTGCTGACCAGAGTCTTTGACATGGAAAATATTGTTGTAGGTGAAGAAAATTTCACCAAATGTATGTAAGTTTTTACGTTTAGTGGTCGAAAGGACCATGCAAATTTGTTGAAATCTTTTTGTTTTACAAAAAAAATTCCAATATGTTGTTATAATTGAGGTATAAAAGTTTTATTACTCAAAAAGTTTCATCAGGCACTTGAGGATCATTATTGGGTTGATGTGTGGGAATAAGTATAAATTCAAAATATTTGAATAATTTCTTCCAGTGTTTTGGTGATTGGACTGTGTTCAATTTTTTTCCCCAGTGTAATTCCATAAGTGAGGTTTTATGATTCATGAACTTGTTGATATATGGGATGATGTTGCTGAACCGAATTGGGCATATACTGGAACGACCAACGAATCAATTGAGTGTACATTATCACAATTCGAAATTACGTTAATGTTAATTTCTTTTTGGAATCACAGCTGGAGTTCTGGCACCCAGTTGTAAATAATGAGATTTTATGCGTGCGGAAGTTATATATTGGTCGCATCTGATTTTAGTGGCATTCATAAATCAACCGCATTTCTTGTCATGAAAAGAGTATTTGAAGCAATAACTTGTTCAATTTATATATCAAAATGCCAGAATATGATGAAGTATTGAGAACAACACATAATTTTTTTGAAATTCTAAGCTTTCCAAATGTGATTGCAATAGTGATCCTTATATAAGGATCGAGTCTCCAGGTATATATAAATATACAAATCCAACTCACCAAACATGTTTCAGATAATGTTCTATGAAAAAAATTCATGAGCAGTGGTTTTTTCTATGATTTTGATGCAAGTGCTTGTCAAAATTCTCAATACTGTTAATGATATTCATGATATTCCTTTGATGTAAGTAATTCTGGCTATCCTTCTGATGTCAATTGAACAACCATTAACGAAAGACCGGCCAACAACTTACCATAAATTCCTATAAAAATGTCAACTTTTCAACTATGAATATAACTGCTATAATCGGAACTTATAAAGCGGCGAAATGCTGCAGGTGGTTTGAAATTAGATCTATAAACGGGCTCTTAATGCTATACGGCTATTCGACTAATATCAGTGTCGCCAACAATAAATGTCCGAAACATGTGCAAGCATTTTTATGTGAATTAAGTTGAAACATGCGGGTAGATCGCGTACCTTTTGGTATCAGTTTGTAGTTTGTGTGTTATTTCTATAGAACACAAATTGATATCTATTATCTGATATTAGTTTCTGAGTTCTGCAGGAATTCTATAGAGTTCGGTGTATAATTTGCTAATTTGACATTGGCAACCCTGTTCTCAATGAAACGTCATCTAAAAACGTCATGAAGGAAGATCAAAGAATAAGTAGATTTCATCTTTCAACACCATAATGGCGTCAGTTAGTGACAATGTTTTAGTGTTCCGAATGAAATGAGTATATAAAAGTTGAAATTGAGTTTATTCAAATACAAACAATCAAAACATTAAACACCATGGATGCAGTTAAATCCTTCAATCAAGAGGTATGCATTCTATCTACATAAATATAATCAAATTTATAGTAAAAATTTTAGACGCGTATTCGGGATGTTATAATTTGAATGATTATAATTTTTTCCAACAATTTCATTAATTAGTGTCTTGTTTGTTACAGCTTTCCGCTCTTTACGAGGTTAAACCCCCTATATCTAAAGCCAAAATGACTGCTTTAACTAGGGGAGCCATCAAAGCCATAAAATTTTACAAACATGTTGTTCAAAGTGTTGAGAAGTTTATATTGAAGTGTAAACCCGAATACAAAGTGCCTGGACTCTATGTAATAGACTCTATTGTGCGTCAGTCGAGACATCAGTTTGGATCCGATAAGGATGTGTTTGCACCCAGATTTTCAAAGAATATGCAACAAACTTTTGTCAATCTCTTCAAATGCCCTCCCGAAGATAAGGTGAGATATATTTCAAATTTATTCTGAATTGATAGACGTTCAACAATATTTTTCGAATTCTCGTAAGAACATTAATTAAGCCATATCATATCCCGCCTTTACAGTAGAACTCATTGACTGGTGATGAATAACTTGTGATATCTCAATTTTTAGAGATAGTAGACAGCTTTTTGAGTCTTGGAAAAACAATTTTTTGATCATTTCATTAGGTTGAATTTCCATGATGAGTTTTACGTTTCTTATTGATTTTGGGTCGATTTTTCTGTCTGTTCAAAAACTGTAATATTACTTTAACAATATACGATACATACATATAGGTAGACAAAATAATTTTGGAAAAACTCATTAAACAAGTTGGTGACTTATTTGGTAAACCATAAATTACTCCTTGAAACTGATTAATACAGTTTATTGTGTTTTTCATTATAAAGGGTTTTACAAAAACCGCAACACGTGTTTCCCTATACAATAGATTTCTCGAGTGTAAAATAATAAGTTACTTATTATAATAAGAAGTAATTTACTGTTTTACGCTTGAGAAGGCTATTATTTTTGTAAAATCCTTTATAGAGAAAATCATACAATGAACTGGATTAATGAGTTTTTATATGGATTTTCATAAGTATTGGCCAGTTCTATTCAATTAATTATTTCTTGTATTATTCATCAATCAATATTCTTCTACAAATGAGAATTCAGTGTTTGCTGTTGATTCATGTTATTAATAATTACCAAATAAGTAAAAAGTATTGTTATCGTAATACTGCATTTCAATTTTTGAGAAATTTATGAATTGTTAACTATTACAATATGAATACCAAAATGATGTTATCGATTTTTTCCCTAATCTTTGATTGGTCTTCCAATTGATAATTTTTATTCTATCTCGATCAACAGATTTTGGGAAGGAATTGGGTAACTCAAAATACTTGTTAAAATAGATTATAGTGAAAATATTGTCATTTATTCAGTATAAGTAATTCTGGTTATTCTGCCAATGCTGGATGGACATCAAAAGCATACCTATTGTAATTTCAAACTAAAAAGAAAGACGGGGATTTGAATGTTGAAAATTATCCACTTATTATTTTAATGATGAAGAAAGTTCATTATTATTTAGGCTACATGTAGTTGTCTTGATTTTAATAATTAAAATAGTAGCAACTTGTAATTTCTTCATTGTAAAATTGTACTTATGTCTTTACTGTCTGCATTCTCATTCACTTGTGATTTTTAATTTCTTTATACTTTCTATGAATTAGAAAAGTTTTAGTTCACAATAAATCTATTCATTTATTTTCAGTGAAGTAACATATTTTTTGAACTACCAAACCTTTCACAGATTTATTTCATATTAATTGTTATTTAAAATAAAATCATTATAGGTACTACATCTGATTTGCTCAATAATAATTTATATGTTTTTTCAATATACATAAGTAAATGTTTGGATTTCTATTGTTGAAATTATTAACAGATTTGAAACGTAGGAGTAGATAAATTGATGAAATAGAAAATTATTGTAAAAAAGTTTAATGAAATTGTATAAAAAATTCAGCATTTTAAAAAACTAAGTGATTCATGGGGAATAAAAATAAAAAATAAAGAAAATGCCGCAAAAAAATATAAAGCTTCTATTTTCCATAAATAATATAAGCGTCCATAGAAAAAATATTTCTACATACAAGTCTTTCAACTTCCTTTAGCCAATGAAAGTCTGATCAAGAAACATTGTTAACCACATTCAAACAAATAGATCGTAACAGGTGAGGTTATCATTTGGAGCACATGTATTTTTCCTGATTTGGCTATTCTGAGAAAATGTCATTGTCCATGACATAACTTCAAGTGAATATTGGGGAAACAATGGTAATTGTATACAATTGAAAGGCTTTTAAAAGAGCAAATTAAAGTGGAAAATGGAGAATATAAACATCATTAAAATATGATAATAGACACTGATGACAAATGCACAGTAGTCAATACAGAAAAAAATCATGTACCACAAAGAAATCTTCATCTTCGTAATCATTGACGTTCATTAAAATGATTTCAATTACTAAATTCAGTAAAAAATAGTACTTGTGCAAAAACTAAGTTGAATCAGTAATATAGTTTTCCACTTTGTCTTGATTTGTTAGTTGAAAGAAAGTGAATCTTTCCAAAATATCAAACAGTAACTCAAATCAAATGAAATGTTTCTATGATACACATTGACATTCATAACAAAGTATTGGTAAATAGAAAGAGCCATATTTGTGGTTGCTAAAGATATTTCTACTAATCCTAATTCACACCTACTTGATCTAATACATTTGCCATTGGTTTACATCAAGACATTTGTTTGAAGCATTGTCAGTAAAAAAGTATTTGGTTAAGTTAGGTTAAAACTGAGTAGGTCTATTCCACACTTAATATTGATGTTGGGATGGATTAATATTGATTATACTCGAGTGCTTTTTATGTGCTGATAAGTCCTGAATTTATATAGTTGGACTACTAATCTAATGAATATTGATAATTTTTCACATGGTAGGAATGACACATTTGAAAAGGTATGACCTTGTTAGTCCTCAGCTCGCACAAGTTTTAAATTTATTGTTTATATTGGGACAAGTGCTGGTTAATGAAAAGGCCAATTTCAATCTCCATTTTCAACTTACACCCATCTGCTTATACTCCACACAGCAGAATATAAAAGCAAATACAGCAAACATACATGCATCAATACCAAGTATACAGCCAAACACAAAAACGCATCTTACACAATTTAAACTTCAAATAGAAAGATACATGAAACTATTTACGCTTATTGAAAACACTTTCCACCATCAAACCAAAGTAGTCTCTTGACATG